>PVKV010005950.1:92082-110074 GCA_004027835.1 Alouatta palliata | reverse complement strand
CCAGAAAGCTCCAAGGATCTCCAGGGATCTCCAGGGAACTCCAAGGATCTCCAGGGATCTCCAGGGAACTCCAGGGAATTCCAGGGAACTCCAAGGATCTCCAGGGAACTCCAGGGAGCTCCAGGGAACTCCAGGGATCTCCAGGGGTCTGCAGGTATCTCCAGGAAACTCCAGGGATCTCCAGGGAACTCCAGGGGTCTCCAGAGAACTCCAGGGATCTCCAGGGAACTCCAGGGTCTGCAGGGAACTCCAGGGGTCTGCAGGGAACAGCAGGATCTCCAGGGATCTCCAGGGGTCTGCAGGTATCTCCAAGGAACTCCAGGGGTCTCCAGGAATCTCCAGGGGTCTACAGTCGCCGCCACAAGCGGGCAGAGGCAGGAGCCTTTAGAGGGGGCACAGCACTGCCGGTATCTTGATTTCACTTCTGGCTTCCGGAACTAGGAGTGAATACATTTCTGCTGGTTTAATTCACCCACTTGGGGATAATTCGTTGTGCCTAAGAAAGGAATGCTTGTCATGTACTTGCTTTTCAAGCTTTGACCAGAAACTCTACTTGTTTAATTTTTTCTGGGATGGGGGTGATTACAGCAGCTGATGGCAGGTCGATAGTAGTCATAGTGTTTACAGAGACTGGAGTGTTGACGACTTGGAGAGCAAAGATGGAGGGGAGATTACTAATGACGAGAACTTCCAACGCCCGTCATCCCAGCACTTTGGGAGGCCGAGACGGGTGGATCACGAGGTCAAAGAGATTGAGACCATCCTGGCCAACATGGTGAAACCCCGTCTCTACTAAAAATACAAAAATTAGCTGGGCGTGGTGGCACGCACCTGTAGTCCCAGCTACTCGGGAGGCTGAGGCAGGAGAATTGCTTGAACCCAGGAGGCGGAGGTTGCGGTGAGCCGAGATCGCGCCATTGCACTCCAGCCTGGCGCCTGGCAACAAAACAAGACTCTGTCTCAAAAAAAAAAAAAAAAAAGAGCTTCCAGTAGTGAACCTGCCTGGCACACCCATGTTAGGAAGGGGGTCTTATTATCATTCTCATTTTAAAGATGCAACACTGAGGTGCAGAGAAGCCAAGGCACGTGTCCAAGGTCTCAAGCCAGGAAGCACTGGAGCTGGGGTTCACGCCCAACAGGGGCCCTGGGGACCCCGCATGGGTGCTGCTGGGTCCTCACCAGGGGCGTGGTGGGAGAAGTTTCCATTCCGTCCCAGGCTGGTGCGGAGGGACCTAGGCTTACACAGAGGCCCCAGCACACACCCCGAAGCTGGGGACACCATCTGCAGGACCAGCAGCATCCAGAGGCCTGGCTTCTTCCTGGCCTGACAGGTTTAGAATCTTCCAGAAACCACACCCTGGATGTGAAGCCCAGTGCCCCATCTCCTCTGGAGAAGCCTCCTGGCTGTCCGCCAGGGGAGAAAGTGGTCACAGCAGCAGCGTTTGCCAAAGGGGGCTGTTTTTCTGAGGAATTCCCACTCCCAGGTCATCAGCCGGGTTCTCTGACTCCTAAGCTTGGATGATGAAGAAAGAAGAAAGGCAGGAACTAGGAGGATGGCGGGAACCCAGGTGTGCTTGAGATATGATCTTGGGGTGTCCGGGGTGGTGGTTACAAAGCGGCCTCAGCAGGGAGTGTCTTACGACGTTGCGCAATGGGCCCCCCCCCCGCCCCGCTTCTCGTAGAGACGCACTCATCCTTCCGTTCTGTGGTTTTCCCCCAAGGATGAAGAGGTGCCAGATGGAGGATTCAAAAGAAAGAAAGCCAAGATGCATTAACAAAAAAACTCCCTTGTTCTAACTTTAGATCTATTTTCACTTTTATTTTCCACTCAGTTGCCCCGACGGGAGTGCAGGGGATCACGGCTCACTGGAGTCTCGACCTCCCAGCTTCAAGCGGTCCTCCCACCTCAGCCTTCCAAGTAAGTGGGAAGTCCTAAGAAAGGAATGCTGTCATTTACCTGGCAACAGGCACATGTCGCCACACCCAGCTAATTTATTTTGTGTGGAGATGGAGTCTCACTGTGTTGTCCAGGCTGTTCTTGAACTCCTGGCCTCAAGTGATCCTCCTGCCTCAGCCTTCCGAAGTGCTGAGATTCCAGGTGTGAGCTACCGTGCCTGGCCTATTTTCACTTTTAAACTAAAGGTGTATCAGGTTTAGCCACTGCAGGTAGCAAACACCATTCCTCTTCTCCCCCCCAAATGGGGATAGAAATGTCTCTCTCCTTTATATAAAAGAAGTGTGACATAGGCAGTGGGACTGGTATAGAGACCTCTAGTGTCAGGGATTCAAGATCCGCCGTTTATGCCTTCTGTTCCCAAGGCACCTCATGGCCCAATGGGGCTGCTTTGTTCCAGACAGCATACCCTTATTCCAAGCAGGAAGGAGGAAGGAGAACATGAAGGACACACCTCCTCCTTCCTTTAAAGAGATGTCCTAGAAGTCATCCGTGACTGTCCCACTCACTTCTCTGTGGCTAAAACTTATTTCTATGGGCAGGAGAAGCTGTGAGGCAGGCCGGGGAGTATCATTTTAGTTGAGTACAATGCACACATTAAGAAGTCAGGAATCTTCCTGTTATTAAGGAAGAAAGCAGAGAAGACACTGGGAGGCAACTTGAATTGTCTGTGCCACTTCTGGGGACTTTTGTGGTAGAAGGGACCTGACGGTGAGATGGAGACCTGGGAACCTGGCCTTAGAGTCACAGCACAGCCACCAACTGCCACCCTGGGTGTTGAGGACTTGGCAACCTCATCTCTTTTTATAGATCTTTCCTTGGCTTAGGAAGAAAGGATTCACGATCATTCTGGGATACTTTTTTTTTTTTTTTTTTTTGAGATGGAGTCTCCCTCTGTCACCAGGCTGGAGTGCAGTGGCGCGATCTTGGCTCACTGCAATCTCCGCCTCCTGGGTTCAAGCAATTCTGCTGCCTCAGCCTCCCGAGTGGCTGGGATTACAGGCATCTGCCATCTCGCCCAGCTGATTTTTGTATTTTTAGTAGAGACAGGGTTTAACCATGTTGGCCAGGATGGTCTCGATTTCCTGACCTCATGATCCGCCTGCCTCGGCCTCCCAAAGTGCTGGGATTATGGACATGAGCCACCATGCCAAGCCGGTAATTTTTTATACTGTTGAAACCATAAAAGCATTTCCATCCTAAGCCTTGTGGCTAAAGCCTCCATGAATATTATGGTCATTTCTAACCAAAGAATTCAAGAGGACACCTCCCTTCTGACCCCCTCATTGCCTAAGCAGGTGTCCCTCTCTAGCAGAAAGCTCACAGTGGGAACTCAGGACCTGAATAGATTCAGGGGGTGCTGGGAGAGAGAGGACTGCACTTGACCTACAAGTAATGAATGACCACATGACAGAATTGTGAAAAGGTCGGGTTTTGGAGCCCCTTGGGTTCACTCCCTCGGTGTCTCTTGCTGTGCCATCCTTGGCACTTGCTGGGTGCGTTGGAACCCCGATTGTCTCCTCAGCTAAATGGGGATCCTGCAGACCCTACCTCACAGCATTGACGTGAGGATGGGGTGCAGGATTCCTGTAAGGCTTCCATAGGTGATGAACTTGGCATTCCCAGTTCCCTCCCTTGTGTAACCCAGGCAGTGAGCAGCATGCGGTGGCTGTAGTCTGTCCCGGCGTCCCCGAGACAGCCTCAGCAGGCCAGTGGCTCTGCTGCTCCCTGAGCTGCACACCAAATGAAGCTTCCCCAGGTGAGGCCATTCTCTGGGCAGGCCAGGGCTCACCAGGTGCCCACAGAGGAAGCATGCTGTTCTGAGGGACGGGCTGTCGTGCTCTTTGACGCCAGGAGCTCTCCCTCGAAGTCACCCTCCCCACAGGCCCCCCAAGATCTGTCCAAAATGGAAGTCTTGCCTTTTTGGGGCTCCTCATTCTCTCTTCCCCGTGGGTTCGAGTCTAAATTCATTTGCAGGCTTTACTCTAGTGACAGTTCAAGTGTAAAATGCTTTGCAGGCATCCACCTCTCCAGCTCACCTCCATCCTGAGATTCTCACATGCATGCTTTCCTGCCTCCAGTCCGCACACGCCGTCCTTGCCCAGAGAGCCCTGAGCCTATCTCCTGTGCATCCTTCTAGATCCATCTGTCTTGCCCATCTCTCTGCTGAGCCCTCCTTCCTTAGGGGAGCAGCTCCTCCCTCACTCAGATGACGTGACCCTGGCAGGGAGCACGTTACCCAGGTCAGCCAGTCACAGGGTCCCTTCCCCTGGCCATAGCCAGGGGCTTGTTGCAATGGCTGGATGTCTCAAGTTGGGTTCCCTCCCAAACAGATTCTGAGACAGAATGTGGGTGCAAATAATTTATTTGAGAAGTGATCCCAGGAAATCCCGGGGGAAAGTGGGGATGTGAGACAGGAAAGGCAGTCAGTCGAGGGGGGACTATGGAGTCAGCCGCCAGTGTGGGCCCCTGGAGCTCAATCCATGGGCGACTCGGGGAGCCACTGTGGAGCACACCTCAGGGTCCCCCTGAGAGGTGAGGGAGCCAGGGTGTGTGTGCCCCCATGACTGTGAAATCACTGGTTGAGGGTGCTGCTGAGTGGCGTGACCCACATTGATTCCAGCCTGCCATGGGTTCCCATGCACAGAAAAAGCACTCAGGCTGAGAAACGCACGCAGTGGTGGTGGGAAGTCCGGGTGTGAGAACCAGGATGGGGCATGACGTTAGCTGCCAGAGAGGGCATGTGACCCGAGCCAGCCAATCAGTGCCCTTCCCTGGGATTTTGTTTCTCGATTAGTGGGAAAGTTGGGTGGTACCAGCCCTGCTGGTCACAGAGCTGGAGAGGTTGAGCTGATAGCTGCCAGGGACCATTGTCTCTGCCTCCCAGAGTAATAGGAGGGAATATGGCCATGGCTAGGTAGAACCGGGGAGGAGAGGGGAGATGAGGAGAGGGCAGGGAGATGATGGCTGTTGTGTTTGATGCCCTGGAATGAGGTATGCCTGAAGCTGACCCCTCCCTTGGATCCTTCTGTTATTGCATTTAGCCCAGAGGACAGCATCTGCTGGTCACCCAGGGTCCCTCCATCAAAGTCTCTGTCTCATATCTGCCTTACTCATCTCTTTTCCCTCATAATGCCTGGTCCAAAGAAAGTCCTCCATGAAGGTCATCAAAAAGAAGAAAAAATGAGCTTGCATTTCACGGCCCTTGTCATTAATTTATTCTAAAAATCTGTTTACATTTTCTGCCTGTATTACTTCTGGTGGGGTTACCCGCGTTGAATAAATTTCTTGTCGGCTGTTGGATGAAAATTTTCCTTTAATTTGCCGTAAACTACACGTGCCCATCGTATTCTTGAATTAGGTGTTCACTTTTCCTACGTGAATCATAGCTTGTATATAGTTAAATAATACCAGCCAGGTGTGGTGGCTCACGCCTGTAATTCCAGCACTTTGGGAGGCCATGAGGTCAGGGCTGCAGTGAGCCCATGATCATGCCACTGTACTCTGCCTGGGTGACAGAGGGAGACCCTGTCTCAAATAATTACTACTAATAATAGTAAGAGTAACACAGCTCCGCCTTTGGCTTCCCGAGCTCTCCTTGTAGAATGTCCTCTCCTCTGTTGCTGCTTTCTTCCTTGGTTCCCTCCGATTTCTCTCCCACCGAGAACAAAGGAGGCGCTCAACACACATTCATTGGCTACACGGATGAATGCACGCTCGCCTGTGAGGACAGCAGTGACTCCTGAGACCCTCTTTGCAAACTTTGGGGTCCTTGACTTAGTTTGGGTTTCCAGAAGCAGACCTTGAGCTGAGGATTTGAGGGCAGGCAGTCTATTTGAGATGTGCAAAAAACATAGGAAAGGGATGGGTAAGTGATCCAGGGAAGGGAAGAGAGCTGACCCAGTGTGGGTTAGTAAGCCTGCTAGCACATGGCCAGCTGGAAAATCTCTCTGGGAAACTCCGAGAAACAGCTCTGAATCATCCCAGCCAACGACGAGAAATTTGGGGTATTTATATCCCCAGCCCCATTTGCTGTTGTTAGCCGTGGTCCCAGGGGATGTTAAATCCTAGCACTCATGGGCCACCATGATCCTGGGCTGTGTGGCTTCAGACAGACCAGGGGCAGCCCTCCAGCAAAGGCACAGCTCTGCCTGTTCGAAGTCAGCTTGGCCTTCACAGAGATGGCTGGGATCTGTGGGGACATAGGTGGCAGGGGGGCAGTCGGCTTCAGTCCTAGATGTATTTACCCAAAGCTGTTGACCCACTCAATTTTGGGCTTTTTTTCTGGCTGTGTCTACAGACCCCGCACAGAATCTTTGCTGTCATCAAGCCCACCAGCTCACAGCACTGTCCCATCACGTTTGTGCAGCCTGATAACTTCTGTCAGTCACGGTCAGTTGAACTGCAGGTAGAAACGTGCTAGGAAGTTGACGTGGGAGATGGTGAGGCTCAGCCCGAGCTGGAGGAGATCCAGCCCCCCAAGCTGATGGGATGGCCATGTCCACAGGGCATAGGTGAGGCCTGGCTCTAGAGGGAGAAGGGAGCTGTGTCCACAGAGGGAAGAAATAGACAGAAAGTACTGCCAGAGGGCCTGATGCCTTTCCAGGATTCCTTTTAGTTGTTTGAGAGTCTTATTTGCCTTTGGTTCCGAAATAACCCAGTATCCTCCCGAGCAGTCCCCTTCTCTGCTTCAGCTGACTTGAGTGGATACTGTTACTTGTAACTCCAATTGATCAAGACCTTGCCCCAGAGCTCCCCACTAGTAGAGTCCCCACTGCCCCCAAAGAATGACCTGCCGGTGTAAGATGTACAAGATGTCACCCTTGCCCCTTCCTCTCCAACAAGGGGAGAGGAGTGGGTCCCATGGAGAGCCTTTGAGGATCGTGATTAGCACCTGCACAACTTCTCCAAGTCTTCTGGAAAAGACTTGGAAAGATGTGTCGTATCACACATCACCCATGACAAGATGGCACCCTATGTCTCCTCGCCCCAAATTGTTAGTGAGTCTTTTGGTTTGGTTTTGTTTTTCCTTTGAGACAGGGTCTGGTTTTGTTGCCCAGGCTGGAATGTAGAGTGCAGTGGTGCAATCACGGCTCACTGCAGCCTTGACCTCCTGAGCTCAAGCAATCCTCCCACCTCGGCCTCCCTGGTGGCTGGGACTACAGGCATGCACCACCATGCCTGGAGGATAATTTTTGTATTTTTTGTACAGATGGGGTTTCACCATGTTGCCTAGGCTTTTAGTGGTCTTTGATGCCAAACTGGGGGCTGGTGACATTCTGCAGCTGCTGAATGGGTGTGGCAGGAACAAATGAAAAGCTGAGACTCCCTGGCCTTTGCTCTTTATGTCCAGTTCATAGAATAAAATAAATGGTGAATAAGAAATTGGTGTGAGGACAGAAGCCCTGCAGCAGCCACACTGAGAGGAAAGACCCCGATCTTGACATCACATAAATAACATTTATGACCACCGGCCCCACCCACCGTTCTGCAGACATGCACGCAGCCCTTCCGTTGGCCCATCTGGGTCCTGAGAGAGAGTGGGCAGAGGGCTGGGCCCTCTAGGGTGGCCCCACCAGGCCTGTCTGTTCGTTTTTCCAGGTTGGGCTTCATTGTGACCAGAAGGATGATTTTTTTCCTTTGCCTCAAACCGTCCATAATTTAACTCATTGCCTGGGTAGCAAAATAGGATCCTTTGCTGGAACTTCCAAGGGTATCAGTGACCAGTCCTATCCCAGGGGGCACTTGGGACGGGACTGGCCATCTTGCTCCTTTCCTTGGTACAACTTGGCGCTCTCCTATGTGGACTTCCCAGGATCTCCCTTGCCCATGAAACACCTTTTTTTTTTTTGGAAATTAGGTTCTGAGATTGCAACACGATGGAAAAGTTGATCACCACTGAACTCCTCTCCCTCTTTTTGCTTTGCTGGCTCTAATGATAATGGTATTAACCAACACTTCCTGTGTGTCAGGTCGTGTATTATTTCCCATCTATTAACCATTTATGCCCACAGAGAGAGAGATGCCATCATTACCGCATTCACTTCACAGATGGGGCACGCAACACAGAGCTATGAAGTGACTTGCTCAAGGCCAACAACTTGGAAGTGGAGGAGCTGGGACTTGAATTGAGCCTGATATCGGATGATGGCACAAACCAGCAAACTAAGGACTCAGTCCGCCCCAGGGAGGATGCAGCCGGACAGCAATTGCAGCTTGCATAGCAGGGGTCTCTGGTTGCAGCTTTGCCACTGGTGTCCTTGGAGCGTCTGGGCTGGGCTGTGTCTCCCCAGGGCCATGCTGGGCTGGTGAGGAGACTGCAGGTTGCTGGACAAAGGGTCTGTTAGGAGCTGAGGGTTGGATGAGCAAAGTGGCAAACATTTCACTGCTGACCACTGGCCTCCCATCCATATGCTGGGCCTGTGAAAAGGCTGATTCTGTGTAGCTTCCCCTTTGCTGGAGCGGGGATGAAGTGGGGACCCAGTTTGTTCCGTTCCCCTGCACCCAAGGTTTCCTGGTCATGGGCAATGGCAGCCGAGTGGGTGAGAGTGTGAATTCAAATCCCAACTCCTCCATTCAGAAGCTGTGTGGCCTCAGGGAGGTGACTTATACTCTCTGTGCTCAGTTATTAGCTGGTAGAGCTAATAACACTACCAGCCTGGAGGGTTGCTGGGGGTGGCAGGATTTGGCTGTGCAATACTTTGGGTCGGGTACTCAGAGGCATCGGTTTTGCTGCTGTTTTGTGTTTTTTGTTTTGTTTTGAGACAGGGTCTTGCCCTGTCAGCCAGGCTAGAGTGCAGTGATTTGATTTCAGCTCACTGCAGCCTCTGCCTCGCAGGCTCAAGGAATCCTCCGATCCCAGCCTCCCGAGTAGCTGTAACCACAGGCACGTGCCATCACGCTGTCTAATTTTTGTAGAGACAGGATTTCGCCATGTTGCCCAGGCTGGTCCTGAGCTCAAGCCATCCACCTGCCAAAGTGCTGGGATTACAGGCCAGAGCCATTGTGCCAGGCCCCAAAGGCATCTGTCAACACAGGTCTCTCCTTCCCTTGGCTTTGTCCTTTGTCAGTCCAAGGACTGTTGTTTCGGAACAGTCTTATTCACCGCTGAAAACCCTCCAGTGCTTGAAACAGCTCAGCACATAGTAGGTGCTTAATACATATTGGATGACTGCATGCCAGTGAGTGGATCTGAAGAATGATGCTTCAAAGACTGAGAAGAGAAAGAAAAAAGAGAGAGAGAAAGGTAACAGAGAACATCTGCATTACTTCAAAGACTGAGAAGAGAAAGAAAAAAGAGAGAGAGAAAGGTAACAGAGAACATCTGCATTATTATTGTTTTTTTTAAGATGGAGATTTGTTCTTGTGTCCCAGGCTGGAGTGTAGTGGCGTGATCTTGGTTCACTGCAATCTGTGCCCCTTACGTTCAAGTGATTCTCCTGCCTCAGCCTCCCATGTAGCTGGGACTACAGGCATGCACCACCATGCCCCGCTAATTTTTGTATTTTTAGTAGAGATAGGGTTTCACCATGTTGGCCAGGCTGGTCTCAAACTCCCGACCTCAGGTGAGGTAGCTACCTCAGCCTCCCAAAGTGCTGGGATTACAGGCATGAACCACCGCCCCCCCCCAATCCACACTATTCTGTACCTGCATTTGAGCTGCACCAAAATCTTGGGCAAAGCCACCCAGTCTGAGTCCACGTCACGCAGGCAGGCTTCCATAGTCCTTGTCCCACGTGTTCCCCATCCTTGTTTCTCCTACGTGCCTGACTCGTGGGGGCCCCAGATTGTGAGATGGCAGAGGTGTCTTGTTTGTCCCTGCTGCATAGCACAGGGCCCGCTCAGAGTGACTCGATGGGTATTTGGGGAACGATTGAATGCTGAAGGATCTAATTCTGATGTCTTGGTGCAGAGATGAGCAGTGCCCTTGGGCCCCAGCACCGACGATGCCAGCATACAGGTCCACATTCTGTGACTGAGGGAGGAGGCTGGGGGAGTCCCTCAGTTCCTAAGGAACGTGGAGTTACAAAGGTGATTTCGTCTGACTCAAAGGTGATTTACGTATATACCTGCATAGGTTAAGAATGCTAAATGCCTTCGGGCAAAATAGGTTCCCGGGCTGCACTGCTCCTAGCTACGGGATTTGGGGCATGTTCTTCTCTAAGCCTCAGTTATTGGATCTGTGAAATCGGATGATTTCCACCTCCCTGGATTCCTGGGGGTAATGAAAGTAAAGCGCAGAGCCTGGACCCCTGTGCTAGCGCCCCCATCCTGTGATAAGTCTTCCTTTCTTCCTCTGCAAATTTCGAAGAGTGTGCGTCAGTTTTCTAAGCACGTGTAGAGGGCGGGAGTCAACTCAGTAACTGTGTACTCTGTACTGAGCCACAGTTCACAGCGCCCAACCCTTGCGGATTTCATTTGCTAAAATCCTGGGAGGTCGCCTCTCAAGTCCCATTTTCCAGTTGAGCTGTAGAGAGCTGGGATTTGGTAAATTTGCAAGCCCCTGATGGAAAGTGCTTGGCACCGCGCCAGGCACAAAGTAAGCGCTCAGTGAAAACTACACTTGTGTGGCCAATGAAGCTGAGCCGTGTCCCTGTCCCTAGCCGGCCCCGCAAGCCAGCGGCCCCGCCCTGCTCGCCCACCCGGCGCCCCGCCTCGGCCCCCGCCTCCTTTCAGCCGGCGGCGCCTGTGGGGCGGGACCGGGGGCGGGGCCGGGGCTGCTCCGTCCTATCAGCGCTGCTGGCTACCTGGGGGTGTGGCCTCGGGGACTCCTGGCAGCCTACAAGAGGCAGTGCTCTGAGCCCTGGCAGCCACTCCCATCCCTGGGCGTCCCCAGCTACCCGCACTGAGCTGTCTGCCTGCTGTGCCTGCCGTGCCCGCGCTGTCGCCGCCGCTACCGCTGCTCGACGCAGGAGACGCCAGCGAGCTGGTAATTGGAGCCTTGAGGAGTAAGTATGATTTCCGTGCCCCTCTCCCTTTTGCAAACTATTACCCTCCCGAGAAGCTGCAGTAACTAGAGCACATGCCACCTCGCAGGACGGACTGTGTGTGGGCACCACGCTGAGTGCTCTGCTTGCACTGCGGAACCTAGCTTTGCGGCATGCCTTTTTGCAGATGGAGAAACTGAGGCTCAGGGAGAACAACTCATTTGCCCAGGACCTTACAGCCAGGATGCCAGGGAGCCGGGCCAACAATGATATGAGAGTAGATCCCTCCTCCTTGGAAGCTGTTTACTCTCTTGCCTTCCTTGTGCGATTTCCTAGCATTTGTTGCATTCCTGTGTTCGTAGCGGGTGTCAGTAACTGGAAAGCTGATGGCAAGGATATGGCAGACTTTAGAATGTGTCCTACTCATGGCTGGAGGGCCAGGGTGATCCAGTGCCATGTGCACTCAGCGCTGCAGTTTAGAGGGTCACGCCCCTCTATGATTTCATTTGCAAGGTAGCCTTCTTCCCATATTTCAGATGAAGATGCTGAGGGTCAGAGAGGGGAAATAAGTTGTCCAGGTAGAGCCAGGGCTGGAACCCAGCTCTGCCTGTCTCCAGAGCTTCAAATGGATGTGTAGAGACGTGGGGCCATGTCAGGGTTCTGCAGTTTGGGGAACACGTTTCTGGGTCTCTTTAGCCAGAGTGCGCACCCGTGTAACTCCTGCGTGGGGAGAGTTACCCTGGAAGCTGGGGGCTCGCTCTGGAGTGTTGGGGAGATCAGCCGTCCCACGTGGACAGAGCCAGGGCTGGTGCCTCATATGGTGCAGACCCAGAGCCTCCTTTGCTAAGGCTGGGCTGGTGGACAAGCCAGGGAGGACTTTGCTGATGCCTGCTCGTCGCAGTCCAACTTGAATTGGGCATCTCTCAGCCAAAATGTGAGTTGCTGCTCTGGCTGAGAGAAGCATCTTGGAACCTGTGCAAATGCCTGGCTTGCCTTGCAGCCAAGAGTTGGGTTGTGAGTTTCCCCTTTGGGCCTTTGGACCCCTTGCCCTGGTAGAATGGGGTGAGCCTGCTTTCCCCATCCAGAGTGTGGAGTGTGACGGTGAAGGGAGCCTGCAGAACAGGACTGCGGCATGGCCCTCTCCAGTAGACTGAGGTCATGAGTTGTGACTGTCGGCTGTCCGGTCCCAGGGATCCTGGGGTTGTATGCACCTGATTTTCTGCTTCTGCCCCTGTTCCGGCTGTTTCCACTCAGGAGAAGGAGCGGGTGTGGGGCTGTGTTGCCCATGCGGCAGATGTGCAGTCTGTGCCACTCACTTTACTTGTACTGTCATCGCTGCCACGCCCCTGGGCGGTAGGCCTCTTGATGTCCACTTCACAGCTGAGGAAACTGAGGCTCAGCAAGGCAAAGTGCCTGCCTAAGATTCCCCAGCTGGTATGGAATGCTGTCACCCCCCGGGGGTCCCATTTGTACTCCTGACCCTGCTTTCTTTAAGACACTTCTCTGCCCACTGCCACCTCCACATGTGAACCTGACCTTCACACAGGTCGTGTTTCATCTTAGAGGAGGTCCAGGTAAGACTGCTGGACAATGTACCCAGGGAGGAGAAACCAAGAAGGTGATTTTGATTTTTGCGGAGTCTCTTAAGGTGTAAGAGTAGGAATGGTAATAATGCCATTTGTAATAATACAAGCAGCTGACATTTATATGATGCTTGCTATAGACCAGACATGCCCAGGGGTGCCACAGAAGAGCTCATTGCCTGTTCTGTGAGCTGGGTGCTTTTTACAAGGAGTAAGTCGAGGCTCAGAATTACTAAGGTGTGTGCCCGAGATGACACAGCCAGGGTGGGTAGAGCTGCCATCCTGGCTGGGCCCTGTGCTAGATTCTGGGGGAAGGTGCCCATCTAATGACCAGCCACATGACTGTCATGGCAGGGCTGGCTACTAGTTGAGGCTTCTCATAACATGTGGGTTTTTTTTTAACACTGGCAGCGATCTGGGTCTCTGGTCCCGACTGGGGTGAGGCTGGAAGGGGATCAACTGACCCTGGGCTTGGGCTCAACACTGCTGGCAGGTATGGGTACCAATCCCCTGAGAACCCTGTCCAGGAGCCCAGATCAGTGCTGGCTCCCAGGAGAAGAGAGGAGAGTTGGCTTGACTGAGAACGCCTGAGCGAGGGAAGAAGACCTCCAGGTCCCTTAAATTCCCCGGAACTTCATCCCTCAAAAGACCCCAAGTTAAGTATCTGGCCCTTTGTAGGTTACATTTGAAAGTTTTTGGAGGCAAGACCCTCTGACCTCTTTGGAGGTCAGAAAGTTTTTGGAGGCAGAGCACTGACCTGTTTGGCCTGTGGGAACTGGAACTTTTCTCTCGTCTCCGGCGTCATTTGCTGTGTGTGGGAGGTGCCTGCATGTCTGCCTGTGCCTGACTCAGGAGGCTTTTTCTTTCTTTCTTTCTTTTTTGTTGCAAACGCACTGGTTTTTTATCAGTCCCAGATGTGCAAACCCAGGATCCCTCAAAGGGGCTGATAGCTTGTCAAGAAAGGAAAATTCAATCTGGGCATAATTTATTTCACTTCGTCTTCAGTTCATTGAGCGGAACAGATACTCAGACCTTCATGGGACGGGGACCCAGAGCACCTTGTAAAGTCTTAAATAGAGCATGCTGAATTCTGGGACAGGCAAGGGACAGGGAGATCTGGGTAGTGGCTGATAGGATGGGCCATGTTCTTTTTTTCTTTTTCCTGAAAAAAATATATTGTGGTAAAAATACATATAAGCATAAAATTTACCATTTAACCCTTTTGAAGTGTACAATTCAGTGGCATTTAGGACATTTGCGGTATTGTGCAACTACCACTGCTCCTTCCAGAACATTTCATCATCCCAAAAGGAAACCCCGTTCTCACTGGGCATCACTCCCCATTCTCCTCCCTTCAGCCCCCTGGCAGCCACTCATCTCCTTTCGGTCTCTCTGAACTTGCTTATTCTGGACATTTCATATAAATGGGCTCATACATTTCATATAAATGGCCTTTTGTGTCTGGCTTCTCTTAGCCAGCTGCATGGTTTCAAGGTTCATCCATGTTGTAATGTGTGTTAGACCTTCATTCCTTTTTATGGCTGAGTAATATTCTGTTGTATTAATAGACCACATTTTGTTTATCCGTTCTACTACTAAAGGAAATCTGGGCTGTTTCTACCTTTGGCTTTTTCGAAGGTTTCTGTGTGAACATTTGTGTACAAGGAATCCCGTGGGCGTATGTTTTCATATCTCTTGGGTGTTTACCTAGGAGGGAATTGCTGGGTCATATGGTAACTTCATGTTTGACTTATTGAGGAGACTGTGGCCTCTTTTTTGACTTCCTTCTTGAAGCATCAGCTCAGGCTGTGTCACTCCAGAAGGTGTGGCTGGCCTTCTCCGTGAGTGCAGGGAAGCCTGGCATTTGGCATTTGTGGGTAGTAGTCCCAGCAGCAGCTGGGACTGGTCCCAGCAGCACCCTGGTCCCAGCAGCAGCAGGCAGGGAATCCTGAGACGTCGCCCTGGGGGAGCCCTGCCTTCTACCCAGGCTGTGCAATGATGGGTTCTCTTGCACAGATGCCCCTCTTTCAAGGCTGTGAGGACATCATGGTCCAGCCCGAGAGAGATTTATCTTTGATTGTCTAGAGTGCTACGTCAGCTTAGACAAAAACCACAGAGTCAGAGGGGAAAAAAAAGTCCTGATGAGGATTGTGCAATCTCTGGACCATCATTTTTTAAAAATTATAAATTATGAAATCCCACATTTTCAATCCCAATTCCTGGAACGTATTTTATTTTGAGAGAAGAATGGCAACGTCCCAGGAAAAAAAGTCATGTTCCTATTTTGCTTGTAATCAAGTGATCTGGTAGTGACCCTGCCCCTCAATTTTTTTGAATGGGGAAAAAACTCAACCCGAGACCTCTAGGACTGGGGAGCTGGCATGGAGCTTGCATCTTCTGAGTCTGACTTGAGAACAGCCTGGTAACTCCTAGAGGAAAGAGGCAGGGTTTTGAAGATGATAGTAGGTGGGTGGGGAGCTGGCGAGGGTGCACCAGGCAGAGGCACCATGTGTGTGTCAAAGCCTGAAGGTGGAGACGGGCCTGGGACTCTTGGAGAATGGCAGGAAGTTTGCTGTGCCTGAAGTCTACGCGTCGGGCTCAGGGCGGCAAAGGTCTGGCCTGCAGGTGTTGTGATGAGTGTAGCACTTCGTGGGCACCATCAAGATGAACAGAGGGTAGCACAGTGGCATTGCACTTGAGAAGAGCCCGCTCTAGAATGAACTGTGTCCCCCAAAGTGTGCAGAGCCCATACCTAGTGGTCCCCAAGGCGACTGAGCACGCGCACAGATTCAGCAGCAAATCCCCCCAATCCGGGAGCTGTTTTTTCCATTCTCTGTTCCTTCGGTCCTTCTGCTGCTTACAGCAAGGTGAAAGTCACAGGGGGTGAGGGTGTCCCTAACACCTCTCCCACCCCCGATCTCTTTTTACAACAAAGAGCAAGCACCCTCTACAACAAAGCCTTTGGCTGGTATCAGCGCCTGGCTGGGAGGAAATAACCGTTTTCTGTATTCATCGTGTTTAATTTCGCTCTTGCCTTCTGTTCGCAGCACCAGTGATCAGGTTCTCTGCCAGTGGAAGTGATAGAAAGTTACCTTTTTAAATTTCTTGGTGCCCAAAACACAAGCCAAGTTAGATAAAAATACAAAATATGTACTCGTACTGGTAGACGGTAGGAAGGTGGAGAAAACTTGGGAAGGGAGGATTCAAAGGACGGGGTTTGGGACACGCTGGGTCAAGGTGGGGAAGGAGAACTGAGAAGCTGTTATAATTTAGAGAAGTGCTTCCCAGAGTAGGGGCTTGTAGCCGAGCACCGTGGCTCACACCTGTAACGTTAATCCTTTGGGAGGCCCAGGTGGGAGCATTGCCTGGGCCCTATTCAAAAAAATTGGGGTCAGGGTCACTACCAGTTGTCTGTACAACAAATTTAATAATTACCCTTTGTCCTCTCAATGTGTCTTGCCCTCTCAATGTTAATGTTTCTAAACTAAAGGAAGAAATGCCGGGCGTGGTGGCACTCCTATAATCCCAGCACTTTGGAGGCCAAGATTGGCAGATCACTTGAGGTCAGGAGTTCAAGACCAGCCTGGCCAACATGGCAAAACCTTGTTTCTACTGAAAATACAAAAATTAGCTGGGCGTGGTGGTGCACGCCTGAAAACCCAGCTACTTGAGAGGCTGAGGCAGGAGAACCGCTTGAGCCCGGGAGGCAGCGGTTGCAGTGAGCTGAGATCATGCCACTGCACTCCAGCCTGGGCGACAGAGCAACACTCCATCTCAAATAAATAAATAAATAAAAATAAACTAATTAAATAAAAGAAAAAAATTAGCCAGGCGTGGTGGTGCACACCTGTAATTCCAACTTCTTGGGAGGTCAGAAACTCGGAGGAGGCTGAGGCTGCAGTGAGCCGTGTTCACATCACTGCACTCCAGCCTGGACAACAGAGTGAGACCTTGTCTCAAAAAAAAAGTGGGGTTCCTGGCCCGGCAGCAGCAGCAGAGCCTGCGTACTCCTAGAAATGCGGGTTTTCAGGTTCCCCCGGGGGACCTCCTGGATCAGAAGCTGTGGGGCGGGGCTGGCAACCTGTTGTAACAAAGCATCCAGCCCTTTCAGACACAGCCTCATGTGTGGGAGCTGCTGCCCTAGAACGCTAAGGAAGGTGTGCCCGGGGTCCTGGCACAAAGGTGGGGCATGGAGGGCAGGTCTCTGAGGTCAGTGTGGAGTTGTGTGGATGGTTCTGGTTATAGGGCCTGGTGGGACCCGGGAGCTGAAAGACCACCTCCCTCCTAAATCAGGGCGCCCCTTGAGCACAGGTTGTTGGCATATTTAGAAGGCTTTCTTCCGGAAGAACACTCAGCCTGCTGGCACTCGGGGCTGAGGCTGTGACTCCCCGATGCTCCGGGGCCTGATCCAGTGTCCTGAGGATTCCGGACCCTTTCTTCAGACCATATTTCATGTCCCTGTGTCCCTGGGGACAGTGAGCCACCCACATTTATTTATAACCCCTGAAGGATGGGTTGTTTCCTCAAGGACATTGACGGCACCTCTGTGCTGTGTACCCATCGTCCCTGCCGCCCCTCGTCCCACCCCAGGCCAGGTCCCCACACAGCCAGCCTGTTCTCCCCGGGAGGGCAGCCCTGCCGCTGAAGACTCTGTTTATTCCCTGGGGCCCGCGAGGCTGGGGCTGTGCTGGGACTAGGAGGTATTTTCAGTGAGGCCTTGGCATCGCAGGACAAAGTGCCCTGTCAGATGCGGGATGAACTGGGCCCTGTCTGGGAAGAGTCGCGCGCTGGTCCACGTGGGAGGCCCCACCGCTGGCCGGGCTTTATCTGGGCTCTGACACATCACAGTTCATTTTGAAGGCTGCTGAGCCGGGGCCCCAGGCCTGTTTCATGGCTGAGACTCCTGAGGGAAAGCCCCTTTTGCATAGTCTGTGCTCTCCCTGGACCACTCCCGCCCTCTCAATCCAGTCTTCAAACAGAGGTCAGAGCAACATCCACTTTTTTGTTGTTAATTTTTTGTTGATGCTTAACATGGAGGGCACAGCTGTCCCTGTCCCCTCTGCCTGGTCACTGCAGAGCCTGGCTGGCCCCCAGAAGGCCCTCAGGCCCCTCTCACTGCCTCGGAAGTGGAGCCGTTTCCGGACTTCTAAGGGTGCAGGCTGGTTTTGCCTGGTTTGGACTTGACCTAAATGAAACACGCATGTTGAATCACTGCAGTCTGGCCCCATCTGTTTAACGTCGTGTCTGCGGGGTTTGTCTGTGCTGTTGTGTGCTGCAGGGTTTTCACGACAGAAATCAGACCCTGTCACCGCCCGACCTCCTTCCCTCGAGTGCCCTCCTTGCATTTGGAGTAAAACCAAGAGTGCTCACTGTGGCCTTCAGGGCCCCTCGCCACCTGGCCCTGGCTGCCTCCGTGACCCCATTCCTCCCCAGCTTCACAGGCTTTTCGTCTGTCCTCAGTCACGCCTCAACTGTGACCAGGCAGTGCCCTTTCATTTTTTTTTGTTGTTGTTTTTTTTTTTTTAATC
>PVKV010005950.1:74744-91982 GCA_004027835.1 Alouatta palliata | reverse complement strand
AGATGGAGTTTTACCATGTTGGCCAGGTGGTCTTGAACGTCTGACCTCAGGTGATGCACCCGCCTCGGCCTCCCAAAGTGCTGGGATTACAGGTGTGAGCCACTGCGCCCAGCCTACAGTGCCCTTTTCTTTAAGAGCTCAGCGGGACCTTACTGTCTACCCCAACCAGGGTGGCTCTGCCCTCTCCTCTGACCATCTTTGCCATCCATTTCCCAGGCTGTCCTGCTCACACCTTCTGTATTTACCTGTCCGCTGCCGCGGGGTTCTGCCCGCTGTCTGTCTCCTCCCAGTCCCGAGGGCAGACTTGATCTTGTTCACTTGCAAATCCCAAAGCCTCCTGGGATTTTCACCTGCAGAGCGGTGTGGAGGTTCCACAGCCGGCTCTTGACTCATCTTTGAGGATGCCACCCATCAGTGAATCATGTTTCTCAGGCAGGGAGACTGGCCCAGGCTGCCAGCCCTGGAGCCTGGCACAGAGATGATCTGGGACCCTGAATTCACTCAGGAGGAAAAGGGAAAGAAGCATCATTAAACACCATTAAGTTCCTGGGATTTTGTCACTGGGCTGTTTATAAACATAATCCTGGGTAATCATTGCACCCTCCCTCCCCAGCCATGGAAGAAACTCAGGGCCTCATCATGAGCGAGGAATTAGAGGCTTAGGGAAGTTGAGGCGTGCTCAGCTGCATGCAGGGGAGGCGGAATACGAACCCAGGGCTGCCATTCTTCTCTATGCCTTTCCACATTGCTTTCTGGGAGTCCGTAATTCCTTTCCCTTCAGAGAGGGAGGGATCCTGCTGTTTATCTTTTAAAGCTTTGCTGGGAACATTGTTTCCAGCGAAACATCCACACAGCCCCAGGAGTTATGTCCTGGGTTTTTTAAGAATGTATTTATAACCTGGTCCCTTAAAAGTGACTTTTTTAGCTGGGAGTGGTACTCATGCCTGTAATCGCAGCACTGTGGGAGGCCAAGGCAGGTGGATCATCTGAGGTCAGGAGTTTGAGACCAGCCTGGCCAACATGGCACATGGCAAAACCCTGCCTTTAAAAAAAACAAAGTGACTTTTCTTCTTTTTTTTTTGACAGAGTTTTGGCTCACTGCATCCTCCACTTCCCGGGTTCAAGTGATTCTCATGCCTCAACCTCCTGAGTAGTTTGGGATTACAGGCATGTGCCACCATGCCTATCTAATTTTGTATTTTTAGTAGAGACGGGGTTTCTCCATGTTTGTCAGGCTGGTCTTAAACTCCCGACCTCAGGTGATCTGCCTCGGCCTCCCAAAGTGCTGGGATGACAGGTAGGAGCCACCAGGCCTGGCCAGAGTGACTTTTCTTATGTACCATCTTAACTTGCACCCAATGCACCTGCTTTTCAGTTTTAAATAAGAGGTTGTTGAATGACTGTTTTCTTTTTGTCCAGAGTTTTGTATATTCTTAGCATAGTATGTAAACTATGGAAAGCGTTGTCTAGATTGTATTTGCTCAATGAAGCATCCAGACATATTTTTTCAGAAATCCCATAAGAATGTATCTTTTGTTGAGGGGACAGGAGGAGAGAAGGTGCCCCTGGGGTGGGGCTGCTGTTGCCTTTAAGCTAAGTGGACTGTTGGCTGTCCTGGGGATATGAGGAATTCAGAGTGGTGCAGGCAGCAGCTAGGGAAGGAGCTGGAGCTGAGCTGTGGCCTCCCTTGGGTCTGGCCCTAATCCTGCCAAGAAGGGTTTAAGGAAAACCGCCAGGCTGCAGTGAGGAGGGGAGAGGGCCCCGCTCACTGTGTGGTGCTTACCCAGGCGCTCCTAACGGGATGTTCTGCCCAGTCCTGGGGTCTGCCAGAGATGCAGGTGGGGGGAATAGAGTACCCCTCCTTCCAGCCACCACTTCATTCCTGGAATTTCTGGGTGGCTTGTGGGTATGACTTTGGTGTGCCCTTGGCCTCTTGCTCAGGTCTGAGTTCTCCTTAGATACTTCTGAGGAAGAGTAGAGCCTAGAGAACACCCCGACTCCCAGCCTATTGTGTGAACCATGGGCCTCAGCTGAGTGGTGTGGGGCCACAGGTCAGGACTGCTCACACGTTTTGGAGAGTCGCTGCGTGGACAAGCCAGGACTGGTAAGTGACCAGCGCGTGGCAAATGAATGATTGTCCTCAGGCCCTCTGTATGACCACAGCCAAGTTGCTTGTGCTTTTTGAGCCTCGGTTTCCTGATCTGTAAAATAGGGCTATTGTCACAGTGACCTCATCAGTTCGTGGACCACATGAAATGTGCATTGCAGGAGTAGAGAGCCCCGGCCACGCCTGCGGCAGCCCCTTCCTCACCCAGCGTTGGCGTGGGTTTGGTGATGAACATTTGTTGGGGGCATAAAGTTGACTGAACGAGGCTCAGTGCCGGCCAGTGGTGTGCTGCAGCCAGCTTGGACTGGCTCATAGCAGCCCTTGAGAGCTGATAGTTACATTTTCAGGGCCAGCATCGTGGCTCACACCTGGAATCCCAACACTCTGGGAGGCCGAGGTGGGAGGATCGCTTGAGCTCAGGAGTTTGAGACTGACCTGGGCAACAGAGTGAAACCCCATCTCTACTATAAACACAAAATTAGCTGTGCCTGGTGGTGCACACCTGTAGCCCCAGCAACTCGGGAGGCTGAGGTGGGAGGATCACGTGGGCCTGGGAGGTTGAGGCTGCAGTGAGCCGTGATTGCACTACTGCACTCCAGCCTGGGTAATAGTGAGACCGTGCCTCAAAACAAAGAAAGAAAGAAAAATCCATAAAAAATAAAATTTCAGAAGGATTGTGAACCAATTAAACACAACTATCATTAAACATTAGGTTATAAAAACTTAGTTAAGTCATATTTACAGGCCGGGCATGGTGGCTCACATCTGTAATCCCAGCACTTTGGGAGGCCGAGGCAGGTGGATCACCTGAGGTCAGGAGTTCCAGACCAGCCTAACCAATATGGTGAAACCCCATCTCTACTAAAAATACAAAAATTAGCGAGGTTTGGTGGCACGAGCCTGTAGTCCCAGCTACTCGGGAGGTTGAGACAGGAGAATTGCTTGAATCTGGGGAGTGGAGGTTGGGGTCCAGCAGGATCACAGCATTGCACTCCAGCTTGGGCGACAGAGTGAGACTCCATCTTAAAAAAAGAGTTATATTTAAGATAAGGTAATAAATACTTACAACCTATCACTTCTGACTTTTTTTCTGCACTTTACTGTGGTCTCTACTCTTGAGATTATCGGTGTCTGTCTATGGGATCTGCGTGATGGAAAGGCGTGACCGTGTGCTTCTGGGGATCTCTTTCTAGAAACTCCATGTTCAGTGATTTCACACTGTTTGCTTGAAGTTGACCATTGCTGCAGGTATTTACACCAGGGGAATTGGCAAACACCACAAGGCAGGGTAGTTTTTGCTTTGGAAGTTGGTGGTGAACGATTTGCCATCGCACCATTGCTTACGGCCCTTGAGAAGCTCGGGGTCCATCGGGGGAGGCCAAGAGTTGGAGCAGCCGCAATCCTGGGTGTGGACCCCAGGGCCGGGGGTACTCACAGGTCTGTCAACTCAGTTGAGGCCCAGCCATGTAAGAGGACAGAGCTCCATGACAGAAAATGACATCGGACTGGGTAACCGTCCTCGCCGTGAATCACCAAATACATTTGCACAGGTGGCGTCTGGCCGAGTGGTGACATGAACTGTCCATACCTGGAACGTGACATCTTGGAACCTAATTCCTCAGAAGGCTGGGGAAAAATGGCCAGCACTCAAGGCATATATTGAGCTAATATGCGTTTCAAATTTGGTAGAGGGTCCCCCTGCCATCCCCCAAGCATTGGACACTTCACATATTTTTTTCTTTTTTCTTTTTCTTTTTTTGAGATAGAGTTGCCCAGGCTGGAAAGCAGTGACACCATCTACAGTCTCCATCTCCCAGGCTCAAGCGCTCCTCCTATGTCAGCCCCTCCCAGAGTAGCTGGGACTGCAGGCATACGGCACCACGCCTGGCTAATTTTTTAATTTTTATTTTTATTAGAGACAGGGTCTCACCATGTTGCCCAGGCTGTTCTTAAACTCCTGAGTTCAAGCAATCCTCCTGCCTCAGCCTCCCAAAGTGTTGGGATTATAGGTGTGAGCCACCACACCTGGCCTAATAGGATTTTTATTTAAAAAAATTTTTTTTAAATTTTTTGAGTCTCGCTCTGTTGTGCAGCCTGGAGTGCAGAGGTGTGATGTCGGCTCACTGCAACCCCACCTCCCAGATTCAAGCGATGCTCCTGACTCATCCTCCTGAGTAGCTGGAACTACAGGCATGCACCACCATACCCGGCTAATTTTTGTACTTTTAGTAAAGATGGGGTTTCACCGTGTTGGCCAGGCTGGTCTCGAACTCCTAACCTCAGGTGATCTGCCCACCTTGGCCTCCCTAAGTGCTGGATTTACAGGCATGAGCCACCATGCCCGGCCAGATTTTTATACACTGGATTTTGTTAAGGCAAAGGTGGGCTTTGAAATAATATTAACAGAGAATTGTCTCTTTGTTGCATTCTACATGATTAACTCCAGCTTTCTAAGATCCCTCCACGTAGTGCGTTTTTGGAGGCTCTGACACATCTTCATTATTACAGTAGGCAGTGCACTGACTGGGGACCGATGTGCAGGACCTTGCTCCTTCCTCACAGCCACAGGGGCTGTCGTTCCACTCCACCTTACAGACAGGACTCAGAAGCTCAGTGCTGTGTCCAAGATCACATAGGCCTGGGCAAGGTCAAGGGGCAGTGAGGGGCAAGGTCAGGAATTGAACCCAGGCCTCTCTTCCCCAAAAGCCCATGCTGCAGTCACTAAAGAGGCAGCCCGAATCAGACATGGGGGTTATACGGTTTTTCTGACCTAGCTGGGAGGAGGAGGGGGCCACACAGTCAGCCCATAAATACTTATCGAACACTGACTTAGATATCGGCGCTTCGGCCGGTGAACAAGACGCACAGGTCTGCGGCGTGATTAAGCTGGAGGCATCCAGGAAGCCGTGATCCTCGGGCTGAGTCTTAGCGATGAGCAGGAATTCATCTCCCCGGCCTGGGCCAGTGAAGGAGGGGGGCACGTCAGGGTCATGGGATGAGCTGTGGGAACAGTGTGTGCAAAAGCAGGAGTTGGCACAGGCTGGGAGCTGACGGCTGACAGGCTAAGTCCAGAGATTCATCTTTCTGGCACATTCTCCTAAACACAGAGCACTCGCAGACCAGGCCAATGACGCAATGAGCCTCAGCCCAGCTCCCTCTCCCTCACTCACTTCTGAGTGTTGAGCACGATGGCGCCCAAGACATAACCATCAGGGAGACCCCTCGCTAGACCTGGACACATGGTTTGCTGATCCCCTAAATTTCCACAAAGCTTTGGCCAGGGTAGAGGGGTGCATGTGGAAAGCTCGCAGTACAAACGAGCTGTGTTGAAAGTCACCCAAACTTGTGGAAAGCTTGATTTCAAGTCTTGGTTCTACTTTAAACTAGCCACACAGTCTCCTAAATGCCAGTCTCCTGGACTCATTCGCACTTTCTGTAAAATGGGGCTGAAAACAGCTGCCTCCCTGGTAGAGTCCAAATGCATCTCGAGGCTCTGGGCAATGCGGGAGGAATTGGGCTCCCATGGCCTTGATTTGCCAGGCATGGTTTCACCACTGACCCTGGGACCTGAAAGCTCTGTCCATTCCCGTCCTAGCCTCTGCTGTGTGCTGAAATCTGCTGTGTTCTCATGAGGTGTTGGAGCCGTTATCTGATTTGTGGTCTCATGGACTCAGTTTTGCAACTCTGGCAAAAGAGAACAAAATCTTCCGGAGAGCTTTTCTGCTATTTCGTCCCTCGGTCCCCAGCAGATATTTCGTTATCAGTGAGTGGCCGTAGACAGGATGCAGGGGCTTGCCTCTAGGAGTGACGTGTGCGCTTGGCCCCACCTGGGAGCCTTGGGGTTAGAAGAGCAGAGTTGGAGTGAGAACCTCACTCCCTGGGTACCGAAGTGCACTCAGGGCAGCCACCAAAGCGTGAGCATTTCCAGGACGTTAGGAAAACTGCCTGGGCCGGGGCAGCTGGAGAGCGCTCTGCAGGGGGCATCCATTTGCCAGAGATCAGAGGCTGGAGGTCAGCTGGGTCAAAGGTGAGTGGACAGCGCCAATGAGGGTGGGCATGTTTGCGTTGGTGGGATGTCGCCATGATGCGAGGATCTTTGTCTCCCATGGGGGGGTGACACATTGGTGTCTTCTCATCAGCAGAGGGACCACATGACCCAGGAGATCTGTACCCTGGCTCCTCCAGCCCAGCAGCCGTCCCAAGAGGCAGAAGAGGGTGGAAAACTTCAGGGCAAAATTCAATTGTTTTGTTTGGCGAGGCTTTCCCCTGCATGGGTGGGGTGGGGCTTGAGATTTTCAAATCCAGAGGGAAACCCACTGTAGGGAGGCAAGGAGGCCACGATGCCAGGGGCACACCTGGGCCCTGAGACTGGAAGAGCTATGTCTGTGCTCCAGACTTGCCGCTCGCCCTGTGCAGCTTCCTTAAATTCCATGGACTTGGGCCGCGGTGTCTCGCACCTGTAATCCCAGCATTTTGGGAGGCTGAGGCAGGCAGAACACCTGAGGTTGGGAGTTCCAGACCAGCCTGACCAACATGGAGAAACCCTGTCTTTACCAAAAATACAAAATTAGCTAGGCGTGGTGGCACATGCCTGTAACTCCAGCTCTTGGAAGGCTAAGGCAGGAGAATCGCTTGAACCTGGGCGGCAGAGGTTGCTGCAAGCCAAGATCGTGCCATTGCACTCCAGCCTGGGCAACAAGAGCAAAACTCCATCTCAAAACAAGAAAAAAAAAACATTTCCATGGGCTTCAGTCTCCTCATCTGTAGAGTGGGAGTGATGATGCCCAGCTCTGGAAATTGGGGAGCGTAAGAGGAGGTCACGGAGGGTGGGAGGGGTCACAAAGGTCAGGCGCTCACAGCGCCACTGACGAACGGCAGGTCTTCCCTGAGGCCCCCTTCACTCTGAGGGTTGCTGGCGAGAGCACCTTCTTGGTGTTGGCAAACCCAGGCAACCTGGGGCACTTGGAGGTCTGTCCCATCTGGAAAGAGTTTTCGTTGTCAGTGGAAAAGGGGTGGAAGTGCTTCGGCCCCGGTTCAGACTGAGCTGTCTGGGCAGCGGGGGTGGGATGGGCAGTGTGGGCCAGGGCTGTGGGCACTGCCCCTTGAACTGCGCCTCAGGCAGTTGGCTTGTGGCTTCAGCAGATGGCACCAGCCAGGTTCCAGCCAGGACCCCGGCCTCGGCCTCCTAACTTGCCTGTTGCTTCCCTGTCCCTTCTTTACAGCAGCCAGGGGCATATTTGGAAGCAGTCCTGTCCACCCATGTGTTATCTGATGTGTGTGGGTCTGTTAAGCCCGCTACAGCAAAGTACCACAAGCTTAAACAATAGGAATTTAGTTTCCCACAGTGCTGGAGCCAGAAGTCTAAGAACAGGGTGCTGGCTGGGCTGCTTTGTCCCAGGGCCTCTCTGTGACTGGTAGATGGCGTCCTCCCTGTGTCCTCACATGGTCGTCCTCTGCGTGAGTCTGGGTCCCACTCTCTTCTAGTGAGGACACCAGTCAGCTTGGTTAGGGCCCAGTCTCATGCTCTCACGTCACCTTCGTCACCTCCATACAGGCCCTGTCCCCAAATGCATCACATTTGGAGGTCCTGGGCGTTATGGCTCCAACGTGTGACTTCGGGGAAGTACAGCTCAGCCCATCGCTGTGTGTTCGTTCCTGTGCGCCCAGCACTGGGCTCTGGGGGTACAGACTGGAATGAGGCGCTGGCCCTTTTATGATTACTTTTCTGGTTTTTTTCTTCTTTGAGATGGATTTTTGCTCTTGTTTCTCTGGCTGGAGTGCAATGGCACAATCTCGGCTCACCGAAACCTCTGCCTCCCGGGTTCAAGCGATTCTCCTGCCTCAGCCTCCTGAGTAGCTGGGATTACAGGCATGCGCCACCACACCCGGCTAATTTTGTATTTTTAGTAGAGATGGGGTTTCACAATGTTGGCCAGGCTGGTGTCAAACTTCTCAGGTGATCCACCCGCCTTGGCCTCCCAAAAGTGCTAGAATTACAGGTGTGAGCCACGGAGCCCGGCCCTATTTTGTATTTTTAGTAGAGATGAGGTTTCACGATGTTGGCCAGGTTGGTGTTGAATTTCTCAGATGATCCACCTGCCTCATCCTTCCAAAGTGCTGGGATTGCAGGCCTGGCCTATGGTTGCTTTTCTTCTTAAAGTCTTCTGTGTTCTGCAGCCCAAATGTGGCAGGAGCCATCCAGATCTGGAGGAGCCTCGTCCCCTCCCCAGCAGGGACCCCCACCCCCAGGCCCTCTGGGCTGAAGTCAGGCCTAACCACTTTCAGACCCAATAGTACTTGTCACACCACCCAACATGGCAGGCCTGTGTTGCCCAGGCTGGTGGCTTTTGTAGGACACATGAGGGCACTTGGAGAACCCTACCCCCACCTCTCACCCCACCCCCGCATTCTTCTCTTTTTCCTTCTATTCTCTTCCAGTGTGGAGGTTTGCCTAAACCCTGTGGTTCTCCCAACTCTCAAGCTCCACCGGAGACTTCATAAATTCTTTCTGGAGTCCTTAGAGCAGGACCAGCCTCTGAGGGACGTGCCAGAGGACTCATTTGAAAATAGCGTTTGTCTCCTCCTGTTTTCACGCTTTGGCATTTTGTTTTATTTTGTTAAGCACAGGTTGGCCCTCCCAACCTGAAAATCCAAAATCGGAAATGCTTCAAAATTCAAACCTTTTGAACACTGCCCTGAAGCCACGTGGAAAATTCCGCACCTGACCTCATGTGATGGGTTGCAGTCAAAACACAGGCAAAACTTTATTCCATGCACAGAATTTTGACATGTTGGATAAAATTACCTTCAGGCTATATGTATAAGGTGTCTCTCAAACAATCAAATTTTGTGTTTAGACTGGGTCTTATCCCTAAGATACCTCATTGTGAACTTGCAAATATGCCAAAATCTGAAAAATCCAAAATCTAAAACACTTCTGGACCCAAGCTTTTTGGTTGGGGGATACTCAACCTGTAATACTTAAAAAAATAGAAAACAGACAAGTACAAAACATAGGCCTACCACAGAGGTCCTGAAGACACCTCCGTGGCTGCCATCTCACACTTCCTGGCAGTTCCGCCTCGTCACCTGACATGAACAGATGTCAGCATCTTGCCATATTTGCTTGAAATTTAAACAATGGAAATAAGAACCAGGCGCAGTGGCCCCTGCCTGTAATCTCAGCCCTTTGGGAGGCTGAGCTAGGTGACTGCTTGAGCCCAGGAGTTTAAGACCGGCCTGAGCAACATGGTGAAACCCCCAACTCTACAAAAAATAAACAAAAAAATAGCTGGGCCTGGTGGCACACACCTGTAGTCCCAGCTCCTCAGGAGGCTGAGGTGGGAGGATTACTCGAACCCAGGAAGTCGAGGCTGCAGTGAGCTGTGATTGTGCCACTGTACTCTAGCCTGGGTGACAGAGTGAGACCCTGTCTCAAGAAAAGAATTGAAATAAGATATTAAAGGTAAAGATGAAGGCTCTCATTTTCTCATTCTTTACTTCCAGGCCCCACCATGAGCTTTCTCTGAATTCAGTCCTGGTTTTATGACACACACATTACACACCATATACATATACAAACACATGTACACAAACACCCATACATGTTTATCTGTACATATACATATGTGTCCACCCCTGGCCGCATCGCCCTTCTCTTACATCTGCCGACCTTCGAATGGTACAGGGGCAGAGCCATTCTCCCTCCCACCTTGGGACTCACCTGCCTCTTCCCACCCTGTCCGCACAGGGACATCACCCACATGCCCCAGCCCTCAGACCCTGAACCTCTGTGTCCAGGCCACAGCAAGGGTCCATTCACCCCCCCACCTCCATTTCCAATTATCGAGATCCTCTGGTTTCTTCTGTTTCTTGAGTCAGGCCCCCCCTTTCCATCCTAGCCACTATCAGCAGCCTCTGCCAGTGGCGATATTTGCCTCCTGCGGCAATTAAACGTGTTCTTTTTATCCCTGCCTGACTTCTCTCCTCTCCCAGCTCCTGGCCCCCAGCCCAGGGCCCCTCTTGCTCCTTTTAACCTCTCTTCCTCGGAGCCGAGTACATAACGAGCACCCAAATGGGAGAGGTCTGGGAATGAAAGTTCTGTCTCTTTGTTAGTGAACGTGGGAAACATGTCTATCTGTAACGTCTGGTGCCTCTTCCCCCAGAAGTCTGTGTGTTTATATATGGTTGTTTCCACACTGGGTCATGATGTGATGTGCAGTTTCGCCCTGTGCTGAGGAGCCACATGACCCTTCCCCTGGCTGTTGCTACCCTGCCACCTTCCCAGTGTAGCCATCACTTGTTAAACATCCTGAAATGGATCTGTGCTGTGTACTGATTTCTTTAGAATTCTACAAAAAAAACCCCAAATCATTGTATGTTTTTAAATTCGCACAACTAGCAGCAGTAGCATCAGGTTCTACGACTTGCTTTTGAAACAACACTATGCTGAGATTTCTTTGTGCTGATGCTCGCATGGCCTGAGCCTTCCCTTTTACCCACTGTGTAATATTCCACCACGCACTCCTGCCCCACATTCTGGGCACACTGTGTTTACCAGTCCTCCTACTGATAACCGTCTGAGTGACGCCTAACAGTGATTTAGACCAGAACGGGGTCTTCATCTCCATGGGGTCACAGCAGAGTTGCGTCCGCAGTTTATACTTCGTGCCTTTGGGAGTCCCTGCTCTTCCCGTGGCCTAAGAGTGGAGCAAAACAAGCCGAGCATCGTGCAGACACCAGGGGGACGCCCCATGACGCTGATTACTGCGCTGTCAACCTCAGCCCAGCGTCAGAGCCTTCTGGCATCTCTTCCTTGAGCCTGGCCGCCTGCAGCTGGAAATGCTCATATATGGTGGTGTGACTAACCTGAGAGAGATCAGGGATCCTGAGAAGTTCTGCATTCTTGGTCTGCTTCCCAGGAGGACGAGTGAGCACGCAGAGGTCCTCCCCCGCGGTCTCAGGCTCTGCTTCGAAGGAGGCAGCCCTGTCTGTCCACTGCAAAGCAAGCCAAGCCTCTCCTCTCCGCATGGGGTTATTTTTGTCTGGGGCACAGCCTCAGTCAGGACCCTGGAGAGTTTCCAGGATTCAGGAATGGGAACCACCCCATTCCCATAGCTCTTTGGCTCAGCCTCTGTCACCTGGTGCCAACGTTTCTGCTTCCTGGGATGTCCATCTTGGCCTCCATCCTCTCTGGGCCTTGATCTACGTCTCTCCCTGAGGACGCCCTCCTTGCACTGCCACTGTCCCGGCCAACTTGACCAGTAACACCGGTTGGTGCTATGGGTGTGAAGACCAGGGAAGACTCCCATTTGAAGAACTGAGCCCCGGGGAGTTCCGACGGGTCAGCTTGAGGCACGGCCACCACCCTATCCCTCCGGACAGAGCCCCTTCCTCTGGCCCCTGGGGGCCCGGCCGTGTCTTTACAGTCAGCTTTGTCCTGCCATGTGGGGACTGCGGGTTTCCTCTTCTCTCCCTGACCTGACTGTGAACTCCTTGAGGCCAGGGACAGAGTCCTCTTCATCTTCACATCCCTAGGCTTCATCTCAGAGTCCAGCACAAAATAAGGTGCTGGATGGAGGTGACTTGGTGGCCCTGACTCTCCCCAGGAGTAAAGCAGATAGGAGGAGTGTGAGTGACACACTTGTTCAAGCCCTTCTTTGCCTTCTTGGGCCAGTAACATACATTTTTCAGATGGCAAGCCAGGAGGAGGAGGTCTGCAGTTTGTGTCCCTATAATGGAGGGAAGATAGTTTTCCCTCAGGGATATAGGAGCCCAGGTAGCTTGCTGGAACATTCTGGATCTTTGGAATCATCATTTCGAATCTCAGTGTCTCTGCTTACCAGGATGCTGGACCTGGGCTTGTCATGTCACCACACTAAACCACAGCTTTCTTATCTGTAAAATGGGGATGGGTTGTCATGGTGATTGGGAATGTTGGAAACAGATGCTCGGTGCCACAAAGAAATATTAGCACTGAGACAAAGGATCTCTTAGCAAAGCAATTTTTACTTCCTGGACTGCAGGACAGGTACCCTTGCTAGCCATCTTGCCACGAGAGTACAGTGAACAAAGGACAAGCAGACATATGTATCCTTTACACATTTGGGGTTGTCCTTACTGCTGTGTTTGATTTCCATTGGCTGGAGCCAGACTATACAATTTAAACTAAAACCTGATTGGCTAACAACTTGAAACTTTTCCAAACAGGTAAGGGGCATACGCTGTGAGCTGGGACATGCCTGTGAGCACATCCAGCACAGATATCTTGGTTAAAGTACAAGGACATAGAATGTACTATGTGCCTGTAAGCACGGCATGTCTAACAGCTGCATAGGACAGGGCTTAACAAAGAGTTGTTAGCAAATTTATTTTTTAACAAGAAAGGAAACTTTGAAGAGAAAGTTTTTTATTTCCCACAGGGAATAACATAAACGACCGGGCTGCTTAGGTGCTTACGAAGGGTTTTCTAATGGAACCAAACTCTGAGTCCTCAGCTGGATTCTGTTCTGGGCAGCTGTGTCTTAGTGTGCGACAGATGTGTGGGTGAGCTCAGGGCGAGGGCCGTGATAAGAGAAGCCATGTGTCTGTCAATCACTATTGGTAAACCAAGTCTCATTACACAGGGACTAGAAGTTTCCTATCAACGTTGGTCATAGAGCACCCTTTGGTGATGGGAAATGACGTTAGCAATCCCCTTGGGGGCAGGAGTTAGAAGCTGATTTATGCCAGAGATTCACCCGAGTCCTGAATGAGTAATCGAAGCTGACTCAGAATTAGAAAATACAGGGACTCTATCAAGGGAAACTTGAGTCTGGGAGGACCTGTTCTGGGTTGTCCTCTTTGGAATCCAAACAGCTCGCCTCGCTGGAAACCCTTGGCATAAATCCCAGCTCCACCACTTCCTGTCAGTGGGACCTTGGCTGTTTAGCTTCTGTGAGCCTCTGTTTCCTTATCTGCAAAATGGAGAGAGTGGTTCGTGCTGCATTCACTGCTCCAGCCCCCGCTGTGACTGGCGCCTACTAACACGGCTTCTCCCACCGCCCTCTGCTTCCTTTCAGAGCTCGAGTGCCCATCTCTGCCCCAGGAGCCCAGGCTGCCCTGTCAGTGCCATAGTTGCCGCAGGAGTGGAGCCATGAGCTGTGTCCTAGGCGGTGTCGTCCCCTTGGGGCTGCTGTTCCTGGTCTGCGGATCCCAAGGCTACCTCTTGCCCAACGTCACTCTCTTAGAGGAGCTGCTCAGCAAATACCAGCACAACGAGTCTCATTCGCGGATCCGCAGGGCCATCCCCAGGGAGGACAAGGAGGAGATCCTCATGCTTCACAACAAGCTTCGGGGCCAGGTGCAGCCTCCGGCCTCCAACATGGAGTACATGGTGAGCGCCGGCTCCGGCCACACAGGCTGGCACGGGGGGTGGGGCCCAGGCCACCAGCCTGCTCTGATCCCCAGCCAGTGTATGATGGCTGGCTCGGGGTCTCCTCTGGCAGACGAGCATCCCGACTCTGTTCTATTCTGTTTGTTTGTTTTGAGACAGGGTCTCGCTCTGCCACTGAGGCTGGAGTGCAGCGGTGCAATCATCATGACCTGAAACCTCAGACTTCTGGGGTTAAGCCATCCTGCTTCCGCCTCCCAAGTAGCTGGAACTATAGGCACGCACCACTGTGCCCAGCTAGATTTTAAATATTTTGTGGGGATGGGGTCTTGCTGTGTTGCCCAGGCTGGTCCTGAACAGCTAGGCTCCAGCGATCCTCCTGCCTCAGCCTTCCCAAGTGCTGGGATTATAGGCACGAGCCACCATGTCTGGCTCTGGCTCTATTCTTAACGAGCTACCAAAACAATACAGGTGGGTTCCCTGTGCAGAGCCTGCCTCACTGCCTTCATGTTGCTCTTGGTAGCTCCACTGGGCACACAGCTTTCAGCTCTTCCTACCTGGAGGCCCTCCTGGAGGCAGAGTGGGGAGGGGCCCAGGTCCAGGCTTTGCTGATACTGATCTCAGCTCTGCCATAGGCTAGCTGCATGACCTTGACGCCTCCTTAGCCAGTGTGAGCCTCACTTTCCCTTTTGAGAGTACTTTCTCTTGTGGTTCCCATGACAGTGAGATGAGTTGAGGCTGTGAAGGGTCCAGCACAGACTAACCCTGCCTCCCTTGACCCTTAGTCTTTGCTAACCAGGAAGGAGCCAATGCTGACAGGTCAACCCTCCTGAGCGCTTGTTATGGGTGTTCTAGGTGTGGTTGGAGGATGCTGCCATTTGTCCCCCAGTTCCAGTGTGGAAACTTCCTTCCTGGCTGGTTTTCCAGAACGACAGGGAAATGGACCACAGTCTTCTAGGGTCACTCCTTGTCCACCAACCAGGAGTTTCCACGTTGTCCATCCATCAGCTATGAATGGCTTTTTAAACAAACTCACGTTCCAGCCTGGGTAACATGGCAAAACCCTGTCTCTACAGAAAATCCAAAAGTTAGCTGGGCGTGGTGGTACACACCTGTAGTTCCAGCTACTGGGGGATGGGAGCTGAGGGAGGAGGATCGCTTGAGCCCAGGAGGTTGAGGCTGCAGTGAGCTGAGACTGTGCCACTGCACTTCAGCCTGGGTGACGGAGCAAGATCCTGTCTCAAAAAAAAAGACCGGGCACGCCTGTAATCCCAGCACTTTGAGAGACCGAGGCAGGTGGATCACCTGAGGTTGGGAGTTTGAGACCAGCTTGACCAATATGGAGAAACCCTGTCTCTACTAAAAATACAAAATTAGCCAGGCATGGTGGTGCATGTCTGTAATCGCAGCTACTCGGGAGGCTGAGGCAGGAGAATCACTTGAACCCAGGAGGCAGAGGTTGCTGTGAGCTGAGATTGCTCCATTGTACGCTAGCCTGGGCAACAAGAGCAAAACTTCGTCTCAAAAAAAAAAAAAAAAAAAAAAACCCACATCTCTCCCAGAGTCTGAGTCTTTGCCACTTTGGGGTACAGACATTGTCATGTCTTTGGAATGCACCTATGGTCCCTGCTGTGACTGCTTTGATAGATATGATGCAGTCTCATCTGCATCTTTAAAGCTGTGGTCACGTTCCTTTGTCACAGGCTGAGCTGGCCCGGGTGACCCCTGTCTCCCCGACAGAGCTGCCATGGAGGGTCATGGCATGAGTGTCGAGTGGTTATTATGTGCTGCATGCACTGTGTCCTCTTTAATCCTGACAGTAATCCTGGAAAACAGAAAGTATTAGCGCGAATTTGCAGAGGAGAAAACTGAGGCTCAGAGAGGTTCGCCTTTAAAGGACTTGCACAAACCACACAGCTGCAAATGGTGAGGCTGTGATTCAAAGCCACCCTGCCTGTCCCCAAAGCATGCACATAGTAGATGTTAATACATATTTATTGTTTTTGTTTGTTTTTGAGACAGAGTCTGTCTCTGTCGCCCTGGCTGGAGTGCAGTGGTGCCGTCTTGGCTCACTGCAACCTCCAGCTCCCAGGTTCAAGCGATTCTTGTGACTCAGCCTTTTAAGTAGCTGAGATTACAGGTGCCCACCACCATGCCCAGCTAATTTTTTGTATTTTTAGTAGAGATGGAGTTTCACCATGTTGGCCAGGCAGGTCACGAACTCCTGATCTCAAGTGATCCGCCCACCTCGGCCTCCCAAAGGGCTGGGATTATAGGCATGAGTCTCCGTGCCCAGCCTATACATATTTATTGAATGTGTGGGTAGGAGGCAGGCTGGCCTCCCAGCTCTGCTTCTCTGCCTTCCACACACCTGGGATTTAATCAACTGGTGAATTCTATGCATTTTTGAGTGCCTCTCGAGTGCCCAGCACACCGTGAGATTCTTGCTATAAAGAGGTGGGCAAAGCAGATGAGGTCTCCGTCCACACGGCACCTCCGGACTAGTGTAGCCAGGAAGTATTTGTGGAGCACCTTCGATGTGCCAGGCACTGTCTGGATTCCGGGAGGAGGCATGATTATGAGTTGTGCAGAGTTAGATGAAGAAATACAGGGAGCTGGAAGAAAGAACATTAAGTGTGAGAGAAACCAGACTGAGCTGGAGGGTGAGGGTGGTCCACTCTGTGGAGGAACCATCTCAGTTAAGACCTGAAGAGTGTGAATGCTTGAGCAAGCATGCAGGGAAGGGTATTCTGGGCAGAGGGAACAGAAGGTATGAAAGCCACCATTGCCTTGTGAGTCTCTTTCCTTAAGGGGAGAAAAGCTTGGGGTCTCAGAGGAGCTCTCAAAAAGCCATAGGTCATGGCTCATTTCTCAGGGAGTGAGGCCATTGGAAGAGGTTAGAGAGGCAGGCAGGGGCAAAGCACACAGGACTTTGAGGCTAGGCGAGGAGCCTACCTTTTAGTCTATGAGGAATAGGGTTTTGGTATTGCTGAAATGGTGAAAATGAAAAAAAAAAAACAGCGTTTTTTGCATGGGAGGATACATTTATGACTGTGAAGCACTTCTTTTTTTTTTTTGAGATGTAGTTTTGCTCTTTCACCCAGGCTGGAGTGAAGTGGCATGATCTTGGTTCAGGGCAACCTCTGCCCCCTGGGTTCAAGCGATTCTCCTGCCTCAGCCTCCCAAGTGTCTGGGATTACAGGCACCTGCCACCATGCCTGGCTAATTTTTGCATTTTTAGTAGAGACAGGGTTTGCCATGTTGGCCAGGCTGGTCTCGAACTCCTGACCTCATGTGATCTACACACCTTGGCCTCCCAAAGTGCCTGGATTCCAGACATGAGCTCAGCCAGCAGTGAAGGACGTCTCCTGTGCAGGGGAGAGGATTGCAGGGCCCAGCAGGAAGCAGCGAGGCTGCTGGGAGGTGGCTCTCTTAGGCAGGTGACAGGCAAGTGAGGGGTGACAGGGCGGGACTTGGGTGGGAGATGGGGAGTGAAAAACAAGAGCCCCTCTGAAGACCTGGGAGGTGTTGTCCACGGATCTGAGCAATACTGGCTTTCTCTCTTTCGCCAAGCTCTGGAGGCACTGTGCGAAAGGCTCCTGGAAGCAGAGCAACCCAACCCGAGGGCTGCTTCTGAAGGGGTGGAGCAGAGGCTGGAAGACCTGCAAGCCTTCCCCCAGAGCCACTGGCTCTCCCTCCTGTCTGCTTTAGCCTGAACAGGCTCCCCTTCTCTTCTAAGTCCTCCCTGCCTCCTTCCCTC
>PVKV010005950.1:0-74644 GCA_004027835.1 Alouatta palliata | reverse complement strand
GGGATTACAGGTGCCCACCACCACGCCCAGCTAATTTTTGTATTTTTAGTAGAGGCGGAGTTTCGCCATGTTTGCCAGGCTGGTTTCGAACTTCGACCTCAAATGATCCACCCACCTCAGCCTCCCCAAGGTGGGATTACAGGCGTGAACCACCATGCCAAACGTTAGTTTTTCTTTTTCACCCCCAATTTCTAAGAGCAGAGGGAGCTTGTTGAAAATGCTGTTGGAAGAGTTGCTTTACGAGAAATGAAAGGAAAGGGGCCACAGGAACTTTGAGACCCATCGAATGTCCCATCCACGCATCCCTGGTGGCTTGGCCTTGGTCCTTGTGGGGCAAGGAGGCCCCACGTCTCTCTGGAGAGGTTGTCAGCATCTGGGACTGGAGCTTGCCTGCGCTGCCACCCCCAGGATCCCAGATGCTTCCTGCCTCCCGGTCTGGAGCAGGCCGGGTTCGTGATGGCCTTTTTCTCCCTGCACTGTGCAGTCCTCCAATTTCACACAAGACTTAGCGCCAGTGAAAGGAGCTTCTTTGCAGCAGGGAAAGTCAGGCCGCCTGGCAGCCATAGGGGGCCTTGCATGTTTTCCTATTTGCTGACTTGGTGATGTTTCAGGATTGGAGTTGGGATCTGGGTCCTGTGGTCTAAAAGGCTGGCCTGCTGGGGAGGCTGAGCCTTCATGGATGTTACTGAGGCTGCCTCAGAGCGGGGAGGCTGAAAGGAAGGGAAGGCAGAGGCCCCGCCACTCAGCCCAGCACCTTCAGCCCTGCACCGCCTTGCCCCTCTGCTCTTGTTCACACCCAGATAGCAATGCAGATTTGAGAGAGTGTCTCGGAAACGTGGCTTCCTGCTAAACCCTGCCCGCTGTGGCTTCACGCCACAGTCCTTCCAAACAGCCTTAGCACGGAAAGGTGGATTCTAAAACCCCAAAGAGTTGAGCAGCCGGTTCTGACGTATTGTGAGTGGACAGGCTGTGGAGCCAGCCTGCCTGCCTCTCCAGCTGTCCCTGGCCAGCTGTGTGACTTTGGGCAGATTGCTTAGCCTGTCTGTCTGTATTCTCACCTGCACCATGGGAACAAGAAACCCTTTCTCACAGGGCTGCTTGGAGGGCGTGATGAGGTAATGCGTGATCGGCTGTAAGCCAACATGAACACTGTTGTCATTTAGTATATTGCATATGCAGCATATTGCATTAGCATATTTCAGTAACTTCTTATTTTAGCGGGGTGGGTCTGGCACTTGGTTACAGTATGCAAAGCAGGAAGAGCCCCCTTTGTAGCCAGACAAGAGGGGGTTGTCAATGCCTTCTTGGCTGTGTGACCTCAGGCAGGTTACTTCACCTCTGTGAGACTCAAGGTTTGTTGTCCCTTGGCGGTTGAGGAGTCTTGGTGGGACAGCAGGAGAGAGGGAAGCGTGCGTGCCGTTGTGTTGGGTAGGTACTTCCTGCTGGCGGGTCCCAGGGCTACGGCAGGACAGTCTTCCACGAGCATCTGCTGTGTACCTGGGGCTGGGTGTGCAGAGGGCGGCCAGCCTCTGCCTGCTCTGAGATGGATGTTGGAAGGACTCCAGGGAGGGAAGCAAAGTGCCAGCTGCCTGCTGTGAGCCAGGGGGCTGTCTGGCGTCTGTTCTCTGCAGAGGAGAAATGACACACTTGCTCTGTTCACGGGGTTCTGTCCCCAGGAGTCCCGTGTGTTGTTGGGCAGGCTGGGCTGCAGAGCCTGTCTTCAGAGTCTCTGCCCAGACCCCTGCCCAGGCCCTGCTGATTCAGGATGGGCCGTGCTGGGAGGTAAGCGGGGCTGGGCAAGCTGAAGACATCTCTTGTCAATTTGTTTTTATTGTGGTAAAATATACGAACTATAAAATTGACCATTTTAACCATTTTGAAGCGCTAAGTTCTGTGGAATTAAGTACATTCTTACTGCAGCCATCCCCACTGTCCATCTCTGACACTGCCTTTTCTCTCTCTTTCTTTCTTTTCCCTGCCTCCCTCCCTTCCTTTCTTCTTTCTCTCTTTTTCAGAGTCTCATTTTGTGCAGGCCTAGCTAATTTTTTTATTTTTAGTAGTGATAGGTTTTACCACTTTGGCCAGGCTGGTCTCCAACTCCTGACCTCAAGTGATCTGCCCGCCTCGGCCTCCCAAAGTGCTGGGATGCCAGGCATGAGCCACCGCCCCCGGCCCATCTCGGGTACTTTCTATCTTCCGACTGAAAGGCGGCACCTATACATTTCAGGGCCCTTCTTGCCACGTGGCCCCGTAGGTGGCCAGTGAGAGTCTAAAATCCCCTGCAGAGGACCTCAGCTGCTTTTCCCTGCGGGCCTGAGTGTGGCTGATGTGGATAAAGCCTCCTTGACTGCAGCCAGGCCCTGGGCTGGGCACTCCCTCCTAGGTTTCCCCTCCCCGTGACTGCACACAGCAAGGGCTGTGGACATGCCCACGTTACAGATGAGGACAGTGAGGCTCAGAGAGGGTAACCGTGTGCCTAGGTGCACACAGCCATTCCAGAACCTGCATTCAGAGCGCTGATCCTGTGCCACATGGATAACTTATCATTTACAGCCATTGGTCTAGGAATAGCATCAGCTTATTACCTGTGTGGGCCACACACAACTGCATACATGGAGACAGCTCTGGCTCCAGGGTCCTGCAGACCTGGTTCTGCAACCGGCTGGCTGTGGGACCCAGGGAAATTGGCATTGCTTCTCCAAGCCTTGATTTGCTTGCCTGTGAAATGGGGATAAGAAGGGTCTACTTCAGAGGCCTCCTGTTAGGATGTAATGAAAAGATTGGGATAAAGCCCGAGGCCTGGTGTGCGTGGAACACGTGTAAAGAGAGGAAGCCGTGGTCATAGGGATGGGCTTCCAGGCCAAGACCGTCCCTAGAGATGGCTGCAGACCTCCCCCTTTTCTTCCACACGGCATGCCGTGTTAGCTTCAGAGGTCACTCAGCAGGGCCACTCCTGTTTCACAGACACTGAGGCCCGGAGAGAAGGCACCCGCCCAGGACCTCTGGCACGTTGGAGGCCCAACAGGAGGCCGGAGGACGGGCTTGGAGCTGGCACCTCTGGCCTGTCATACCCTCCTGGCTGATTTAGGAAGCCAGAGATACAGCAGCAGAGCACTGGCTGTGGGCTCAGCGGGGGCCCAGGCCGGGGCGTTGCTGCATTTATGTTTCTTATGCCCCTCCCTCATCCTCACATCCTGATGCCCGTTTCTCCTCCTCCTGCAGACCTGGGATGATGAGCTGGAGAAGTCAGCAGCGGCGTGGGCCAGCCAGTGCATCTGGGAGCACGGGCCCACCAGTCTCCTGATGTCCATCGGGCAGAACCTGGCCGCCCACTGGGGCAGGTAAGAGCCACAAGCTCCCCTGCAGCTGCCAAAGGTCCCCATTGCCATGTGCCAGGCTAGCACTTGTGCCGTTATCAAGTTTAGCCTGCAAAGACACCATCCATCCCATCGATATTCGGGTAAACTGAGACTCGGCACCCAGGAACACTCCTGAGTAACTGACAAAATGTATTCAAGCTTGGTTGGCTGACCCCAGACACTGAGGACTGATTAAAGTGTATAGTTTGGGTTTTCTTTCTTTCTTTCCTTTTTTTTTTTGGAGACAAGGTCTTATTCTGTCATCCAAGATGGAGAGCAGTGGCTCACTGTAACCTCCACCTCCCAGGTTCAAGAGAGCTCCCCAGTAGCTGGGACTATAGGCACGTGCCAGCACGCCTGGCTACTTTTCTTAATTTTTTCGGTATAGACAGAATTTCATCATGTTGGCTAGAGTGGTCTCGAACTCCTGGCCGCAAGTGATCCACCCACCTCGGCCTTCTCCAGTACGGGGATGACAGGCATGAGCTCCCATGCCCGGCCTGTAGTTTGGGTTTTCCATTCCATCTCTTGTGCCCGGTTCTTGAGTCCCTGTTCCTGTGGGGTGAGCTGCTGTGTTCACGGTGGGTCATTTCCGTCTGGCTCTGCACACTTTCAGGCTGAGCCAGGTTCCACCCTGCTGGGAAGATGCCCTTTGCCTTCCCCGTGTCATCCAGCCATCAGGAGAGTCACTAACTTCTCCAGACCCCCAAGGCTGCTCTGTCTCACAGCGGTTTGTCTCCCGTAGGAGGCATTGATGATTGTCTATTAAATGCAGCCAATAGGCCTTCCCCAGAGTAACCCGGACCACGTATCCATGCTCCCAAAGAGGCCAGAAGTCCTTCCTGGGGGCTGAGGGCTAGTCTCATTGGGGAAAGTGGAAAAATGTCTTTTGACCACACCCAGGACAACAACTAATGACCACATAAGACCAGTGAGCGTGCCATGCCCAAGGCCAGCATGCATGTCCTCAGACCCATCCAGGACGCACATAGACATCCATTTTGCCCTAATTCTTGAAAAGTTGCACTGGGCGTTAGCCTCTTAAAATGTAGGTGAGGGTTTGCTTTCAGTTCACACAGAGGGATTTCCTGGCCTGGATTTCATCTGGCCACGGGCAGCCACACGTTCCTCTGCATGTGTGCGTTTCCAGGACAAACCCGGCAGGTGTCACGGCGGACCAGCAGCCGCGACTGCGCAGAGGCACGTCCGCACCGTGGTTTCTCTCTGCTGAAGTTGGTTTTTATAAAAACCATCTTACAATAACATGAAAGGAAAGTGTCCAAAGTGAGGAGGTCTGTACTTCCACTAGGTGGTTCGGCTCTTTGCATTTTTCTGGGCTCCTTTGTGGCACTTGGCTGGGTGCCGACATAGTTTCACAGCATTGCGACTGTGGCCTGGTCGCTTTGAAATCTCTTTCTTCTTTTTTCCTTTTCGTGCAATATCGGGACATTTTCAAGGATACAGTGGTCATGAGTATCGCCCTGCAAATGCCCTAGTGGTCCCTCTGTGGACAGACCACAGTTGACACGTCGGCTCTTGCACATTCATTTTTGTTTTTGCTCTTCGCTCTGTCTCGCTTGAACGGTTTCATTAGGATTACTCCTGAGGAGCGGGATTGATGGGCCAAAGGGCACAGAGACTTCCCCCTTCTTAAGGAATTTTGCTAACTTGCTTTGCAAAAGAGCCCCCGACTCTGCACGGTGCCCTGGGGCAGCCGTGGGTGCCTTTCCCCACAGCCATGCCAGTGCCAGGCTTGAGTCTCTGTGACCTCAAGCCTGCGGGGAAGGGGATGAGAGGCCAGCAGCCTTCTGCTCCTACCTCCTCCCTGTGTCCACGTCTTTCCGCAAATGGCCCCAGGGCACGCCGCTGACCGCTGACCACTGCCATCTCTCAGTTTCCAGACAGTAATTGTTACAAGACCTCTAACTGCCTCCCTTACCACATTGCCCTTAAAAATGGTCATTTCCCCTGTGAGTGTTTTCTCTTCATTGAAACCACTTTGTTTATACTTGCTGGTGACAGTGTGACTGGACTTGCACCCAGTTTGGTTATTTCCCTAGTTTAAAAAAAAAAAAAAAGAAAGGCCAGGTGCGGTGGCTCACACCTGTAATCCCAGCCCTTTGGGAGGCTGAGGTGGCCTCCCCCCACAAAAAAGACGTGAGTGTATTTAAAGACTGAGTAGAGAAAAATACATTAACTAAACCACAGAGAGGGCATCCCCTGTAGCAGGAATGAGTGAAAGCTGTAAACAAATCCAGCCTCAGAGGACAGGGCAAAGGGGTCCCTGTTGCCCGCGAAGAAGAGCTTCCAGCCTCAGGTTTCAGTGTTGTCATGGCCAGCTGTATTCCTCAGCTGTTGGGGGAGCCAAAAACCCAGACACAAAGCCAAAAGCTCATTCAAGAGAAACCTCCAAGTGCACAGAGCTTTGCAGTTAGGTGTGCAAACACTTTAAGAAACTTTTTTTTTTTTGAGATGGAGGTTGCTCTGTTGCCCAGGGTGGAGTGCAATGGTGCCATCTTGGCTTATGGCAACCTCCGCCTTCCAGGTTCAAGTGATTCTCCTGCCTCAGCCTCACGAGTAGCTGGGATCACAGGTGCACACCACCATGCCCAGCTAATTTTGTGTTTTTTGTAGAGACTGGGTTTTGCCATGTTCGCCAGGCTGGTCTCAAACTCTTGGTCTCAAGTGATCCACCTACTTCAGCCTCCCAAAGTGCTGGGATTACAGGGATAGCCACTGTGCCCAGCCTAAGACCTTTCTTTGTTCTGAGATGGAGTCTCCCTCTGTCGCCCAGGCTGGAGTGTAGTGGCATGATCTCAGCTTCAGTTCACTGCAACCTTTGCCTGTGGGTTCAAGCAATTCTCTGCCTCAGCCACTCAAGTAGCTGGGATTACAGACACGTGACACCATGCCTGGCTCATTTTTGCATTTTTAGTACAGACGGGGTTTCACCATGTTGGCCAGGCTGGTCTCAAACTTCTGACCTCAAGTGATCCACCCGCCTCGGCCTCCCAACATGCCAGGATTATAGGTGTGAGCCACTGCGCTCAGCCAGAAACTTCTTATTTGAGCTTTTATCAGCTGGAGTACCACCCTGGGCTGCCTGAGAATCCCAGGCACCGTCAACAGCTCCTGGGGCAGCCACCAGCTGCGCCTGCCCCGGACATCCTCCATGAGATCATCGCTTTATGCCCACTACCCCCTTGCTTCAGCCTCTGCTGCCAAGGTTGGCACCGTTTTTTTTTTTTTTTTGGGACAGGGTCTTGCTCGGTCACCCAGGGTGGAGTACAGTGGTGTGATCTCAGCTGACTGCAACCTCTGCCTCCCAGATTCAAGTGATTCTCCTGCCTCAGCCTCCCATGTAGCTGGGATTGCAAGCATGCACTACCACACCCAGATAATTTTTTAATTTTTATTTTAGTAGAGACAGGATTTTGCCATGTTGGCCAGGCTGGTCTCGAACTCCGGCCCTCAGGTGATTGCTTGCCTCAGCCTCCCGACGTGCTGGGATTACAGATGTGAGCTATCATGTTCAGCCTTAAATGAATTCACGTCTTAACCAGGTTTTGTCCTGGACAATAATATCTGTGAAATATGGGCTCATGGCCTGGGTATTCTTTCTCCAATGTACGTGAAAACAAACACCTAATTGACATGAAAAAGGACTCATTGCTAGCCAGGTTAAGAGTTTCCTGCACATGCAGGTGGTATGTGGGCCACCTGGGAAGCCTAATAGAGATCCCAGGTGAGCTCCTCACTGATAATGGTTTTAAGCGCCTGTACCAGGTGCTGCTGGAATTGGGGGCTGTTCCCCCGCCTCGCCCTCCCTCCCTCCTACCCGCCTGTGGCTGCTGCTAGAATTAGGGGCTTTTTGCTCGCCTCGCCCTCCCTCCCTCCTACCTGCCCGAGGCTGCTGCTGTCTCCATTGGCGGGTAGCAGGAGGGGCTGGGACTTAGCTGTTTCCGCTCTGCAGGTATCGCTCTCCCGGGTTCCACGTGCAGTCCTGGTATGACGAGGTGAAGGACTACACATACCCCTACCCGAGCGAGTGCAACCCCTGGTGTCCGGAGAGGTGCTCGGGACCCATGTGCACGCACTACACACAGGTACCTTGGGGACTGGCCGCCACCTCAGCCCTGCACCCCAATCCCAGTCGTTCACCCCCTGCCCTTGAGGGACTGACCAAATGTGGAAAACCTCTGTGCTGTTATCGCCTTAACTTTTAAAAATTCAGTTCTATGCCACGTACAGTTGGTGGAATACGTTGTTTGTTGCTGGCAAGGCCAGAAACTGAGAGTGAGCACCACAAACTCTTTTTTTTTTTTTTGGCTTGGAGACAGGGTCTCGCTGCCACCTGGGCTGGAGTGCAGTGACATGATCTTAGCTCAATGCAGCACCAAACTCCTGGGCTCAAGCAATCCTCCCACCTCAGCCTCCTGAGTACCTGGCACTACAGGTGTGCACTACCAGGCCCGGCTAATTTTTGTAGTTTTTGTAGAGGTGGGTCTGGCTATGTTGTCCAGGCTGGTCTCAAACTCCTGGGCTCCTGCGATCCTCCTCCTTCAGCTTCCCCAAGAGTTGGGATTACAGGTGTGAGCTACTGCACCCAATCAAGGAAACTTTTATGGCAATCTGACACTACCGGGGCGTTTTCATTGTGTGGGGGTTCGTTTGCTTGCTTGCTTTTTTTTTTTTTGAAATGGAGTCTTGCTCTGTCACCCAGGCTGGAGTGCAGTGGTTCAATCTTTACTGCAACCTCCACCTCCCAGGTTCAAGCAATTCTCCTGCCTCAGCCTCCCGAGTAGCTGGGATCACAGGCATGCGTCACCACGCCCAGCTAATTGTTGTATTTTTAGTAGAGAAGAGGTTTCTACTAAAAATAGTTCTGACCTCACCATGGTCAGGCTGGTCTTGAACTCCTGACCTTGTGACCCACCTGCCTCAGCCTTCCAACGTGCTGGGATTACAGGCGTGAGCCACTGCTCCTGGCCCACTTGCTTGCTTTTTAAGAAAATCCATGTATCTTCAATGAGCTAGGGACTAATATCTGCCTCCCCAACCCTTCACTGCAAACCTCTTCACTGCTAGCACCTTATACATCCAGGCCAGATTACATCACCCTTTTGTGCCTTGTCCCTTGAGCTGTGACACACAGATGTCATCTTTTCAGATAGTTTGGGCCACCACCACCAAGATTGGCTGTGCTGTGAACACCTGCCGGAGGATGACCGTCTGGGGAGATGTTTGGGAGAATGCCGTCTACCTCGTCTGCAATTATGCTCCCAAGTAAGACAAGTTGACATGTTCGTATGGGTGGGAGTTTGGATGTATTTGCTTGCCATGGAGCACCCAGTTAAAACCGGCTTACGCAGCGAAGTCTTTATTATCTCACATAACAAGGAGTCAGGACTTTGGTGCCTCTGAGTTAGCTTAATAGCTCAGCAGTGACGACAAGGACTCGGGTCCTTTCCATCTTCCTGTCATGCCATTCTCTCCTCATGGTCTCAAGATGGCTGCAGAGCACCAACATCGCATCTCCCCAAGCAGAGGGAAGGATGGTAAAAGGCCTGTCTCCTTAGGTCTTTCACACACGGACACACTTTCTCCTTGTGTTGGCCAGAGTCAGACCAACCATAGGTGAAGGGGAACAAGATTGCCCCAATTGGCTTTGCAAGACATCCTCTGGGACCAGCTGAACAGAGTCAGAAGCAGGAATGGCTGCTGGCTGCACAACCAGCATGGCCTGCCCTGGCTGTATGATTATGTTTCTCTGAAAACATGCAGTAGACGGCACCCTAGAAAACACATGTTCCCACAGAGCCTAGCTTCTCTGTTTCCCCGAAGAGGGACGCACACAGCCCCACAATCACAGTACCTCCTCCACCTATAACACGCTCACATCGTCGATGTGGTATCCAGTCCTGACTCATTTGCTCATGGGACAAATATGTGCTGATTCTTGGAGAGCCGCTCCCCCAGCTCACGGCCTGAGGTTGAGATTTGCACGCTGGCCGCTGCTGGCCGCCTGTTCTCCCCCGTGCCCTGCTCAGAGTGGGCCCTGGGGCATGTTTGCTCAGTGACTAAATGAAAAGGGAGTGACCTCATTTATTTGTTTTGGGTCAGAAGCAGTTGTGAAAAGGTGGGATGAAGGGGGAATCGCTGAGGTTGCGAGGAAAAATAGAAGCTCTCCCAAAACCATCTGGCATGCCTGCGGTGGCAGGGCCCTGGGCAGCCCACATGGATAAGCGCCTCGGGTATGTCATTGCCCGGGAGGGACGCAGGCCCCAGGCAAGAGCAGCAGGCTGGTCCCAGGTGGTGCAATTCCCCACCCAGCAGCAGGTGGAGATGAGGAGTCATTTGATTTGACTCTGTATAAAAAATAGACACTAGATGATCCTATCAGAAATGAAATTCTTTCCTTCTGTAGCCGCCCTCTGCTTCCTTAAAAAGAGGAATAACTGGCCAGGTGTGGTGGCTCACACCTGTAATCACAGCACTTTGGGAGGCTGAAGCAGGCAGATCACCAGGTCAGGAGATCAAGACCGTGGTGGCCAACATGGTGAAACCCGTCTGTACTAAAAATACAAAAATTAGCTGGGCGTGGTGGCGTGGGCCTGTAGTCCCAGCTAATCAGGAGTCTGAGGCAAGAGAATCACTTGAGCCCTGCAGGAGGAGATTGCAGTGAGCCGAGATCACAGCACTGCACTCCAGGCTGGACAACAGAACGAGACTCCTTCTCAAAAAAAAGGAATAACCTGCACAGGGTAAAATATACTCATCTTCTTTTTTTTTTTTTTTTTGAGCTGGAGTCTAGCTGTGTTGCCCAGGTTGGAGTGCAGCAACATGTGATCTTGGCTTGCTGCAACCTCCACCTACTGGGTTCAAGTGATTCTCCTGCCTCAGCCTCCCGAGTAGCTGGGATTACAGGCATCTGCCACCATGCCCAGCTAATTCTTCCATTTTTAGTAGAGACGGGGTTTCACTGTGTTGGCCAGGGTGGTCTCAAACTCCTGACCTCGTGATCCGCCCGCCTTGGCCTCCCAAAGTGCCAGGATTATAAGGGTGAGCCACCATGCCTGGCCATATCCTCATCTTAAGTATACAGCCTGACACATTCTCACAATGCATTAGTCTGTTGGGGCTGCGACAGCAGGTGCCACAGCCTCGGCAGCTTACACATCAGACCTTTATCTCTCAACATTCTGGAGGCCGGAAGTCCCCCGGATGAAGGCGTGGCCGCGTCGGGCTCCAGTCGGGGCTCTCTTCCTGTCTCACTGACGGCCGCCTTCTTACATGGTGGTGAGACATGAGGACGCCAGTCCTATTGGATCAGGCCTTCACCTGTTGACCTCATTTAACCTTAGCTAATTTCCTCAAGGCCCCCTCTCCAAGTGCAGTCACACAGGGGGTTCAGGATTCGACCCTGGGATTTGGGGAGACACATACATTCAGTCCATGGCAGTGGCTCTCTACCTTTGTAATGACCATCCAGATGGAGATGGACAGTGCTTCCCACGCCCCAGAGGCTCCTCATGCCCCGCAAAGTGACCACCGTTCCAGCGTCTTCCCTGTGGGTCTGTGGTGTGGGGTGTGGGACCTCACGTGACGGGGGCCACACAGCATACTCCCTGTGCGCCCAAATGGTCTTTTGCCCGACATCACATCTGTGAGGTTCCCCGTGGTGTTGGATGGTCACCCATTCTTGCCTTTTGACCGCTGTGTGTCACTGCGGGCTGTCCATGGCCTCTTTCTTAGAGAGAGGGTCTGAGCCCCTGGGCTGTGCAGGACACTGTCCCAGGCACCGGGGTGGGGAGCGTGGCTGGGAGGGTGGCTGTGGGTGTGGTGGGGGCTCAGATCCCTTGAGGGGGATACCCAGCCTGACAAGGGTGGCGTGGGTGTACATAGAGGGCCTTGAGTGTGAGGGAAGGAGTGTGGGTACTTCATGGGGCTATTCACAAATTGAGGAGACTGGCCAGCACGGCGGCTCATGCCTGGAATCCCAGCCTCCTTTGGCCGAGGCAGGAGAATCGCTTGAGCCCAGGAGCTCAAGACCAGCCTTGGCAACTGGCAAAACCCCATCTCTACAAAAAATAGAAAAAGTTAGCTGGATGTGGTGGCGCACGCCTGTATTCCCCGCTGCTTGTGAGGCTGAGGTGGGAGGATTGCTTGAGCCCAGGAAGTTGAGGCTGCAGTGAGCTATGGTCACACCGCTGCCCTCCAGCCTGAGTGACAGAGCAGGACTCCATCTCAAAAATTAAGGAGACCGTTCCTCTGCAGGGCCTGGTGCCCAGCGGGCCTTCCACCAATGCCAGCTCTGAGGATTAAGGATTGAGCTGGGAGTGTCAGTGGTATGGTTTGTCTGAGGAAATATAGAACCCTAGACTCAAGGGGAAGCTTGGCAGGGGCAGTGGGATATACCCACAACAGGGCCTCAATCATCAGAGAAACCACTGGGCTTCACTCAGAGACAGGATGGGCTCTGGGCCCTCTCGGTCCTTTGGTGGTGGTCCTTGTCAGGGAGTCATCCCAAAGGCCTCTGGGGATTTGAGCAGAGGGTGTCTGAGCGGGGACGCCTCGTGGCATGGCACAGACACAGTCATTCTGCCTCCAGAGCATGGGCGGGTGGGAGAGGCCATGTGCATGTCAGCACCGGAGAGTGCCCAGCCCTGTGCTGCTGCACCGCACGGCCCACTGCCCTTCCCCTGCTTACAGGCCCCTCGGTGAGGCCAGCCTTCTTCTGGGGCTACGGGAGGTTCTAGGCCATTCTTGTAAGGACGGATACCTGTCAGACCCAGCGTGTTTCCTGCTGTTTGTCTTTGGCCAATGCTGGCACGGCCCCTCCCCATCTTCCCAGAAAAGCATCAGAGCATTCCCCCTACAAGCTTGTGGGTTTCACCAGCGCTCAGAGCACGGCCTTCCCCATGAGCCAGGTGACCAAGGGTTTCCCAAGGTCACTCCCGCTGTCTCACAGCACCCCTGCTACCGTGACCCCATTTCACAGAGAGGGAGACTGGGGCTGCGGCTGGAGGAGGCTGGCCGAGGGCACATGCTGGCAGCCTGGGGCCCAACCCAGGGAGCCCGCTCTTCACAGCCCAGGAGCTGTAGGAAGGACCTGGGGATTCCGACCATCACTGCTACCTGGCCCCTGGAGAAAACCTATGGTGCAGCCTCCAGTTTTCCTGCCCCTGGGAACTCCACAGGGAGGCAGGGAGCAACTCTGACCCAAGAGAGACCTTTTACCCAGTCCCTAGAGTAGAATGTGCTTAAATAAGGCTCTGAGCCGAACAGCCTGTGTTCGAATCCCAGGCCCGCCACTCGCTTGCTCTGTGACCTGGAACAAGTCACTTAACCTCACTGTGCCTCAGTCTCCTTCTTTGCAAAAGTATTGAATTCCAGCTCTTCCCTCCTGGGGTACTGGGGAGATAGGGTGAGGAGCACAGACCAGGAATGGCGTGCGGTAAGAACTGGGGAGGCACAAGCCATCTCCAGCACAGACTGGCTTTACACATCTGAGAAATGCCTTAAAAGGGGGTCCTGGCAGCTTTTCAGTGCTAAGGTGTTGGGATCTGGGGGCCCTGACAGTGTTCAGAGCAGTGTTGGTGAAGCGGGGCCGTGGGGGTGTCTGGGGGCTTACAGCCAGCCAGGGCAAAGGGACCGGGTGGAAGGGCATCTTGTAGCTCCCTTCTGCAGAATCACTGGGATTCTGGAATTCTCTAGACTCTCTGTGCACAGAGGAGGCTGGGACATCCACCTCTGCCGCTTCACACAGCACGCATCTTCCTCCCTGACCTGTCAGGGACTCAAGCGGACCTTGAAAGAGGATCAGTCCCAGGGCCTCACGTGGTGGGTCCCTCTGATGGTTGTTTTTGGTCTGTCCTCAGGGGGAACTGGATTGGAGAAGCCCCCTATAAGAATGGCCGGCCCTGCTCTGAGTGCCCGCCCAGCTACGGAGGCGGCTGCAAGAACAACTTGTGTTACCGAGGTAGGAAACTTACTCCCAGCACTTTCGCAAAGAATTTGCTCTCAGTCTGAGTCATGCAACAGCGTTACATAAAATGGGGGAATTAGGCCGTGCGCGGTGGCTCATGCCTGTAATCCCAGCACTTTGGGAGGCTGAGGCGGGTGGATCACGAGGTCAAGAGATCGAGCCCATCCTGGTCAACATGGTGAAACCTCGTCTCTACTAAAAATACAAAAATTAGCTGGGCATCGTGGCACATGCCTGTAGTCCCAGCTACTCGGGAGGCTGAGGCAGGAGAATTGCTTGAACCCAGGAGGCGGAGGTTGTGGTGAGCCGAGATCGCGCCATTGCACTCCAGCCTGAGTAACAAGAGCGAAACTCCGTCTCAAAAAAAAAAAAAAAAAAAAAACGGGGGAATTAAAGAAGTAAAAGTTAGCCCTACCTTGCCTTATTGAAGACGCTGTCAGCACATTCATCTTGGCTCTGTAATGAGCTGAGCCTCACCTCGAGGGTCTGGGCTCAGCTTCCAGGCCCCTGGAAAGCCCCACTGCCCCAAGACGTGGCTTCTCTTGGGCATCTCCTGTGCCTGGCTGTGTGGATGTTGCACATGGCATTAAACGCAGACACACTGCTTACCCTTGTTAACGTTCATAGTTTCATATCAAATAGGCTGGGGGCTGGGCACAGTGGCTCATGCCTGTAATACCAGTACTTTGGGAGGCCAAGGCAGGTGGATCACCTGAGGTCAGGAGTTCAAGACCAGCCTGACCAATATGATGAAACTCTGTCTCTACTAAAAATACAAAAAAATTAGCCAGGCATGATAGCATATGCTTGTAATCCCAGTAACTCAGGGGACTAAGGCAGGAAAATTGCTTGAACCCAGAAGGCGGAAGTTGCAGTGAGCTGAGATCACGCCATTACACTCCAGCGTGGGCAACAAGACGGAAACTCTGTCTCAAAATAATAATAATAATAATTTACTGTGTGCCCAAGCTTTATGGCTAGATGGGTCACAAAGCACCTAATTCATGATGGGCAGATCAGGTCGCATGGTGAGTTGATGACCCGTAGCCAAATGTTCAGTCTCCACCAAAGCCCAGTAATAGTCCAAGAGCTGTCTGTCAAAAGGGAAGTAGTTATCTGCAGAAGATAGCAGGGCCTTGCTCCAAAATCCTAGAGGCCTCTGCTGTGATTTTCCGGTGGCGGCTGCCAGCTGCTCCACACAGCATCCCTATCTGCCACTGACACCTCAGGCATCATTGGATCTGCTGGTCACATGGCCCAAGTGTCACAGCAGCTCGCACAGCAGCCTGGGCCTGTGGCAGAGGCTTCTCCTGTTCTGGACGCCAATCAACACTGGCAGCCTTTTGGGTCACTCGATAAATGAGCCAGCAGAACACACCCAGATGAGGAATATGTTTCCTCCAAAATCCATATAGGCCCACTAGGCACTGTGCCTCTTTCTTGATTGTAGGAGGGGCAAAGTGCAGTAACTTGCCCTTCACCTTGGAAGGAATATCTTGACAGGCCTCATGCCAATGGACCCCTGGAAATTTTATCAAGGTAGAAGTTCCCTGAATTTTAGTCGGATTTGTTTCCGTCCTCTGGCACGCAGATGTCTCACCAGTAAGTCCAGTGTGTCTGCTGCTTCTTGCTCACTGGACCCAGTCAGCATAATGTCATCAGTGCAGTGGACCAGTGTGATACCTTGCAGAAGCGAACGCTGTCACGTTCCCTCTGAATCAGATTATGACACAAAGCCAGAGAGCTGATATGCCCCTGACGTAGCACAGTAAAGGTATCTTGCTGGCCTTGCAGCTGAAGGCAAATTGCTTCCGGTGGGCCTCATGGTCAGGGATGGAGAAAAGGCATTTGCCAAGTCAGTGGCTGCATACCAGGTGCCGGGAGAGGTGTTAATCTGCTCAAGCAATGAAACCCCATGTGGTACAGCAGCTGCAATCGGAGCCACCACTTGGTTGAGCTTATGATAATCCACTGTCATTCTCCAAGATCCACCTGTCTTCTGCACAGGCCAAATGGGAGCGTTGAACAGGGATATGGTGGGAATTACCACCCCTGTGTCTTTCAAGTCCTTGATGGTGGCACCAGTCTGTGCAGTCCCTCCAGGGATGTGACAGTGTTTTTGATTTACAATTTTTCTAGGGAGAGGCAGCTCTAATGGCTTCTGTTTGGCCTTTCCCACCATAATAGCCCTCACCTCACCAGTCAGGGAGCCAATGTGGGGGTTCTGCCAGCTGCTAAGTATGTCTATGCCAATTATGCATCCAGGCACTGGGGAAATGACTACAGGATGGGTCCAGGGACCCACTGTAAGTGAGACCTGAACTAAAACTCCATTAATTACTAACCTCCATAAGCCCTTACTGTAACTAGAGGACCACAGTGACGTTTGGGGTCCCCTGGAACCAACATCAGCTCAGAGCCAGTGTCCAGTAGTTCCCAAAATGTCCTATCATTTTCCTTACCCCAGTGTATAGTTACCCCAGTGAAAGGCAGAGGTCTCCTTGGGGAAGGATGGGAGAAAGATTAACAGCATAAATTTTTGGTAGCATAGTGGGGTCCTTCCTGAAGGGGACCCAGCCTCCCCTTCATTCAAGGGTTCTGGGTTTGTAAACTGGCTCAAGTCTGGAAATTGCTAGAGAGGCCATGATTCTCTATTTTAATAATTCAAATTAGTCTTTTGTCCACTGGACCTAGGAGTTTTCTGCTTATATAAATTAAATGGGAATGCAGTAGGCTTCCTATCAATTTCACTTCTAGGAGCGCCACAATTAATTAGCCAATGGCAGAACTCTACACGAGTTAAACTATTCTGACTGATGCTTTGCCTCTGCTGTCCATTATGGTAGCTATACCCACCTTGCCTTTGACAATTGAGTGCTGCCACTTGGCCCTTGCCACCTTGGGATTCAATTATTCCCACCATTGTATTTAAATTTTATAGTTGAGTGACTGCGGTTCCCACCGTTAGATCTGACGTACAGAGAAGAGCAGTTACAGGGGTCTTCACAGACGCAGTTGCTGCCGTTACAAATCTGTTTCACAAGGCATTACTCAGGGGTGTATATTCTGGACTCTCCCCGCTGGGATGAATAGGCCCAAAGTGACTCATCCACTCCACCATCCCAATCTCCCTAAGCCTTTGATTCCCTTCCTCTACAGTAAACCAAGAGAGATCAGGCATTTCCAGTTTGCTCACAGTGGGCCACCTTTTAATCCACATTTCAGCTAACCAACAAATAAAGCAAATAAAAAAAGTGAAGAACCTTTTATGACTCCCTTAGCTGCAACATTAAATGCAGAATCCCTATTTAGTGGGCCCAAATCAATACATTTAGCCTGATCCAACTCTGTTCCTTCCACCATTATCCCATACCCTTAATATCCATTCCCATGCCTGTTATCCAGATTTCTGCTTATATACATTAGAAAACTCAAGCAGTTATTTTCGAGTGTAGCACATCTCCTTGTGTGTCCCACTGTGAAGCTCACCTCTAGGCCCGCCAGGACTTTAGTTACAGGTCTAGAAAGAAGCAGGGATGTTGGGAGTGGCTCCTGAGCAGAATCAACATAATCTTGCCTGGCATCAGCCTCAAGGGAGGCCATCATTGTTGCCTCAGGCAGTGCAGGGTTTATCCCCTCAGACAAAGGTGGAACGGCTGATGGCGGCACGTGTCAGGGAGGGGATCTTGCCACTGCTGGGGTTGGGGAAGTTGTTTCTTCTGGCAAAAAAAGTTTTATCAGCATTTACAAGCTTAGTGTCCCCAGCTTCAACAGGGTCCTCCCACATGTCCCCATTCTAAGTTGCAGGCTCCCATTCTTTTCCAGTCAGTGCCCTCACTTTAATAGTGGACACCTGGACAGGCTGTGCATACACCTTGGTTGCAGGTCAACCACTTGTATGAGAAGAGCCTGTGTCTGTTTTCTCACAATTTCAGCTCTTCCTCTGCAGGAGATAAGACTTACTCAGGGCAATCTTAGCAGATTTGAGGCTCAGTATCTGCCTCTGAAGCTGGGAGTTAGAATCCCTGAGTTGATCATTTTCTTTCATCGCTTTGTCCAGTGAACCTGGGAGCAACTAACCAGCTTCATTATGTTCCTTGGGTCTTCACATGTGGTCAAAGATATTATGTACAGAGTCACTAAACTCCTTGCCTCTCATGAGCACTGAATCAGGAGTGTCAAATGCATTTATTTTACATGACTCTCTAAAACAGGTCATGCCAAGGACTATCAGTGTTCTCCATATGATTAGAAGTAGAATCCTTAGCATTTTGGGGCCTAATCATATTAAGCAGCCAATTCCAGAAACCCGTTTTAGATTGAAAAGAATCTAAAGAATGAAAGAACTCCATCCTTAATTTTCTGTTCCTCTAGGACCACTCCTGGCACCAAAATCTGTATTAGCCAGGGTTCTCTAGAGGAACAGAAGTAATAGGGTAGATATATAGATAAAGGGGAGTTTATCAAGGAGTATTAAACTCACACAATCACAAGGTCCCATAATAGGCTGTCTGCAAGCCAAGGAGCAAGGAAGCCAGTCCAGGTCCCAAAGCTGAAGAACTTGGAGTTTGGTGTTCGAGGGCAGGAAGCATCCAGCACGGGAGAAAGATGTAGGCTGGGAGGCTAAGCCTGTCTAGCCTTTTCACATTTTTCTGCCTGCTTTATATCCTGGCCACTCTGGCAGCTGATTAGATGGTGCCTACCTAGATTAAGGGTGGGTCTGCCTTTCCCAGGCCACTGACTCAAATGTTAATCTCCTTTGGCAGCACACACCCAGGATCAATACTTTGCATCCTTCAATCCAATCAAGCTGACACTCAGTATTAACTGTCACAGGCCAGGAGTTCAAGATCAGCCTGGACTACATAGCGAGGACCCATCTCTACAAAAAGTAAAATAGAAAATTAGCCAGGTGTGGTCATGCACACCTATGGTGCAGGCTATGGCCTAGGAGGCTGAGGTGGGAGGATCGTTTGAGCCCAGGAGTTTGAGACTGCAGTGAGCCATGATGGTACCACAGCACTCCAGCCTGGGCCACACAGCTAGAAACCAACGCCAAAAAAATAAAACAATAAAACAGACATTCAAACAAGAAAGTAAAAGCAAGCAACAACATGATACTCCAAAGGAGCTCACTAGCAGGAAGCAGCGGCCACGAGGACGGCTGGGCAGGATCATTCCTCCCGGGCTGCTTGGCCCTTCCTCCTGTGTGCTTGCCCCACTGGCCTTCCCATCAGGCATGTCTTGCTCGTGTTCCCCCAACTGTGCTAAAGGTTTCTGTCCCCCACTCCTACAGCTGTCAGAGCTGGAGCTGTTGGAGGCAGTGTGATTTTCTACCTAGTTCACCTTTTTTTTTTTGAGACATGGCCCCCCTTTCTTGCCCGGGCTGGAGTGCAGAGTGCAGTCTTGGCTCACTGCAGCCTCTACCTCCCGGGCTCAAGCGATCCTTTTGTCTCAGCCTCCCAAGTAGCTGGGACTACAGGCACATGCCACCACAGCTAATTTTTAAAGTTTCTTATAGAGATGGGATCTCCCTATATTGCCCAGGCTGTTCTCAAACTCCCAGCTTAAGCAATACTTCCTCCTCAGCCTCCCAAAATGCTGGGATTACAGGCATGCGCCATCATGCCCACCCACCATTTCTTTACTGGTTTCCAATCAGGATGTGTCCAGTTCTTCTGCTGCTATAAATAACACAGGTTTCTCATGTTTTGGGATATTTCCTCAGGCTCCCAGAAGTTGTGTCCCCAATGGGGCGTGGCTGGGCTGGGGCTGACCACGAGCCCAGGCTTGTTTTCTGCGTGGCTCCATCAGCAGCCTTGTCGTGACCGAGGGGCCTTGCAGAGGTTTGGGTTGGCTCCACTGGCAGGGTAGGGTGGGACAGATGCAGGATCAGGCTGGTGGGCTCTGGAGTGAAGAACAGGTGGGCTAGATCAGGGGTCCCAGACCCTCTCAGGAGCCAGGCTCTCTTGTCCAGCCAGCTGTTCATGGCTGACTCTGTCCGCTGGGGACAGGGGACATCCTCAGCGGGGATGGGGACAGAAGAAGCAGCTATCTGGACACTAAGACAGACCATCTGGGTCTTTTCTGCAAAATCTGCTATGACAAATCAGTTTGTGCCAGGTCCTCTGGGTCATGTGTCATGTGTGGCAGTCCTGGTGTGACCCCCGCCTCCGGGGAGCCTTCCTGGACTTCATAGACAGACAGTGCACCTGCCTGTATTCATCACCCTCCAGACTCCTTGGGAACCTTGATCGTCCTGTTGCCTCAGCTGTCAGCTCACTCCAGGGTCTCCAGGGGCACGTGGCATGGGTGCCCTATGTGTTGTTTGAATAAATATGCCAGTAGTCACAGAGGGGCATTTTCAAAGAACAAATGTGCACAGAGACCTTAGATGCCAGTTTACCCCTGCCAACATAGCTCTTCATACCTTAGATGCCAGTTTACCCATGCCAACATAGCCCTGCTTACTTATTTTTTAAATTTACTACACATGATCTAGGCCAGTAGGCCGAGAAGCGATTATTTTTTAAATTTTTAGTGGGAATATTCAACTTCCCTTGGCAGGCATCCCAATTTTCATAGCTAATTATGCAGCATGTCTCCTCTGAAGCAGCTTATCTGCAGAAACTACTTACCAGGTGCATATCCAGGGGCCTGGTAAGGTCTTAACCTCTCACAGAGATGAAGCCGGCATAAGGATATTAAAAAAGAGGTTTCTCCCCTCCCACTCCTGCCTGTGTGGTGATAGAAGGCACAGGCTTTGGGGAAAGGTGGTTTGACCCCCAACTCCAGTATTCCCCAGCCGTGAGCCTGGGCAGGGCCTTACCCTTTCTGAGCCTTCTTCCTCATCTGTGAAATGCAGCCAGTCATGCCTCTGAAGGCAACGGGAGGTTGACAGGAGAAAATGCAGGGAGGGCCCAGCTGGCCTCTGGCCCGTGCTCAGTGAACATTAGCACTGTTTTAGAACCAGGTGGGAATCTGCAGAGTGACAGATCAATGCCCTGGGCCCTGAGACCCCCGGCCCGGAGCGGGATGGAGCATAGCATAACCTTGCTGTGACCTCTGCACGGAATTTCCCCAGGCCCGTGCTGGTCCCTACAAGATGCCTTAATTAGGAGGTACTCAGATCCAGCCCATCCTGCGGGTAAAGCCTTCCCCTTTTCGTGTGTGGGTGTGAGGGCCAGGACTGTCTGTCTGCCCATTTTCTTAAATAGAGAGTCCTCAAATGCTTTAGACCGCTTTACCAAACGCTCCTGGCTAAATAAAGCTGTGATTATGAGGTCTAAACATGCTAAGGCCAGTGGAAGAAAACCCGGCTTATTCTCTAGCCAGCTCCCGCTCTCAGTGAGGGCAAGCCTGAATGGCCTCATTGACGGGAAGAACAGACATGTGCCTGGGCAGCCTTGCAAGCCTGGTGTCTTCCTGAAGATTCCACCGATAGCTTTTGCTACCAGAGGTGCTTCCAGAGTTCCCATCTTGAATGTCTTTGAGCTCTTTTGTGGGACATACACTCTTTTCTTTAGGTGACAGGATTCTCTGGGGGGTTTGATAATTCATGCATTTGACGAATTTTGTTGAGCAGCTGCTGTGTGCTGGGTGACAGGTGTGAAGCAGGCTGGCCCCTGGCGTCTGGAAGTTTGCAGCTGGTGGATGAGGAGGGTGATGGGGAAATGACAGCCATGAGCAAGCTGCTGGGGAGCAGTGCAGGGCGACCCATGAGCACGTCCAACATTAGAACTGGGGCTCGGAATGGCTTCCCACCTTCTGACCTAAACCCGTCCCTTCCCCTGTGGGACAGGACCAGCCTGGGGCGGTGGTTGTAGGGTAGTGAGATTGGCCAGTGAAGCAGCTACAGGGTGCCCTGGCCGGGGAAGTCATCAGGGAGTCACTCATTTGCCCCTCATTTGGATGTTGGGTGTTGTGTAGACACAAAACACTTGGTCTGTCCTTTAGCTTATGTATTTTAAGAAGTGGAAATAAGACTTAGGAATTGAGGAACACTTGATGAAACTTGGATTTTTTTTTTTTTTTTTTGAGACGGAGTTTTGCTGTCATCCAGGCTGGAGTGCAGTGGCGTGATCTCGGCTCACTGCAACCTCTGCCTCCCTGGTTGAAGCAGTTCTCCTGCCTCAGCCTCCCGAGTAGTTTACAGGTACCCACTAGCATGCCCAGCTAATTTTTGTGCTTTTAGTAGAGATGGGGTTTCACCATTTGGCCAGGTTGGTCTCGAACCCCTGACCTCAGGCATTCCTCTCGCCTTGGCCTCCCAAAGTGCTGGGATTACAGGTATGAGCCACCACGCCTGGCCCTGAAACTTGGACTTTAATCCAAAATCACTAAGAGACCTCAGAGGGTGCTCTAGTTATTCTCCTTGAAATTGTTTTCCCCCAAACACATCTATTACCTTTTTCATTTGGGGAGCTTGGAGGCCACAGGTTTCCAACTCTGGTCCAGAGACATCTGTTGTGGCATGGGAGGTGCATGCCATAGGTAAAGGTGTGAAGGCGGCCAGCAGAGACGCTCATGAATTTGTCCTTGATCAGGCAGTTCAGGCAAATGAAAATAGCAGTCAGTTTATTTGCTTTAGCTGAAACTTACAGATGGGTCTCCTGGTGGTCTAATGGCAGATACTGGTGAGGAGTTTATAGTTGTCTTTTGGGATGAAAACTGGAAGATAAGCTAACTGAGGTTTAATAAGTGCAATCTGGGGCTGGGCGCGGTGGCTCACGCCTGTAATCCCAGCACTTTGGGAGGCCGAGGCGGGCAGATCACAAGGTCAGGAGATCGAGACCATCTTGGCCAACATGGTGAAACCCCGTCTCTACTAAAAATACAAAAATTAACTGGGCGTGGTGGCGCGCGCCTGTAATCCCAGCTACTCAGGAGGCTGAGGCAGGAGAATTGCTTGAACCCAGGAGGCGGAGGTTGCCAGTCTGACGCCTGGCGACAGAGCGAGACTCTGTCTCAAAAAAAAAAAAAAAAAAGAAAAAATAAGTGCAATCTGTTTGGTTAATTAAAATGTTTAAAACATGGGTCATGGTCATAGTTGGAGAAATAATAATACACAGTGTCCTTGAGTGAGGAAAAGATGGGGACCTGCTGAACTACATTTTTTAAAAACCAGGAGTTGGGTCTTTGGATAGTTCTACATGTTGAGTCTGACATTATTGGGCAGCAGACCTCCAGTACAAAAGATGGACTGAGCTGGTTAAGTGGCCCCGACTCGCAGGGGGAGAGAAGGGATGGACATAAGTGTGCTGGTATGACACGCAGTTGGGTTCTAAGGGCACTGAGGGTGGCCTTTGTGCACCATGATGACAGCGTGATGAGGAAGACCCCCTCCGCCAGTGTAAACCGGAGGGCACGGGACCTCCCGGGAGACCGCTACGGCTTTGGGCCAGTGGTTGAGGCAGCTGCTGCTGCTGCTTTTTTTTGAGATGGAGTTTTGCTCTTGTCAATGCCGTGCAATGTCGTGATCTCAGCTCACTGCAACCTCCGCCTCCTGGGTTCAAGCAATTCTCTTAGCCCCCAAGTACCTAGGATTACAGGCGCCTGCCACCATGCCCAACTAATTTTTATATTTTTAGTAGGGATGGGATTTTGCCATGTTGGCCAGGCTGATCTCCAACTCCTGACCTCAGGTGATCCGCCAACCTCAGCCCACCAAAGTGCTGGGATTATAGGCATGAGTCACCACGCCGGGCCTGAGGCAGCTTCTTGAAGTTGCTTCCTGGGGCAGAGGGTCAGGTAGAGGAGGAGATGGGGAGATGGGACAGGAAGCCGTTATGATAACCCAGGTGTGGGCATGGGGCCTGGTAACCTCTGGGCAGCCTGGCTGACCATGGGTCCAAAGCAAACACACTGAGCAGAAAACGTCCCCATCTCATCTGCGCTGGTAGAATTCCACCTGGCCAGTTCTGTTCTGAAATGTAACTTTGTCTTTGCCACTGAAATGATTCTTTGTAAACCCAAACCTCAAACAAGTTTAGTTTTCAAATGGCTTTTTTTCCCCCAAAGTGCATTTTTGTTGAATCCCAGTGTGTGATTTCTTTTTTCCTTCCTCTCCACTATTAAGAAGAGACCTACACCCCAAAACCCGAAACAGACGAGATGAACGAGGTGGAAACGGCTCCCATTCCTGAAGAAAACCATGTTTGGCTCCAGCCGAGGGTGAACAGACCCACCCAGCCCAAGAAAGCCTCCACGGTCACCTACATGAGTGAGTCCCGGCCATTGTCCGCAGCCGCCTGCCCTCCCAGCCGCCTCCAAAGGGGACCGGTGGGTGGAGGAGGGGAGCTAGCGGATTTGGGTCTCCAAGTCCACAAATAGTGGGGAACAGGGTGCGGTGAAGCTCATGGAAGCACAACCCTAAGACGTTTTTCAAAAGGGATATTTTTAAGTCATTTCAAAAGCAAACATTATAGGAGTCACGCTTGGGTGGTGTTGTTTTTCCCCCAGGCAGGTATTTTAAGGTTACACCTTCCCTGGTCCTTTCACAGGGGACCTGGGCTGAAGTGGGGTGCCTCCGGGAAGTGCTGGCCCTGCTAAGGGCAGGCAGCGTCCATCCTGGCTCTGGCAGGCTCCACTCATTCCTCACCGAGTCTCGGCTCTGGGACTCAGTGGGCTCATCCATGAAGTGGGGGCAGTGATGCCACATCAGGGTTGCCTAGAGGATGAGTTGAAGAAATGTGAGTCACCCAGGGCGAGCTGAGGCCTCCCTGTACGTTGAGATCACTGCAGAGTTGCCTGTAATTCCCCTAGAGATGATGCTTCTCCCTCACTGAGACTTCTGGGAATCCCCCAAATATCGACTATTCCCTGCTTGCCTCTGGCCTTTGGGCTCCCCGGGCACCTCAGCTCCTCCAGCTTTTGTTCTCGCTGCCTTCACCTCCCCAGGGTGGAGTTCAGCTCTCCTTCCAATTCCCCAGACACTACTGCGGGACCTTGTTTACAGCCACCCTTTCTGCAGGCCGGAGCTGTGGAGGGGCGTTTTCGCTCAGGCGTGGCTAGAGGCCTGGGCTGGGTGCCCTTGGCTCTCTCTGTTTGCCCCGCAAGCCTCAAAGGCCCTACAGCTGGCCCCCTGTTTGAGGAGCAGCCTCACACTCACCTTTTCAGGACCCCTCTCTCTTCATAACTACCTTCTCCCCAGCCCCACCAGTCTCTCTGTCCTCTTCAAACGTCTTTGCCTGTGATGTTGAATCATTCTGTAGCTTGCTTTCACCAGGAGATATCCTGAGACCCTTGTCTGTCCAGGAGTTCAAAACGGTACCTTTGTTTCTCTCAATAACATACAACGTTTAAGTCCCTTTTCAAACCATAACAGGACTCCGAGACTCTGATATGTCCCCATAAAATAAAGCAAAAAGCTTTGCAGAAGGCGTGTTGGCAGTGGGGGAGGTGACTCAGGTGAGCCTGGCTGGGTCCCCCACCCCACAGGCTCGGAGCAGGGTCCTCCCTACCCCTCATCAGTCCTGCCCTGTAGAGCCCTGTGGGACCACAGGCGCATAGTGTGTACAGGCACCCTCCAAGGCCAGGTTCACTTTCTTATCAGTGCTCACAAAAGCCCTTGAAGGCAGGTTACTGTCACTCTCCCCTTTGTTCATATGCAGGAAATGAACCTCAGACAGGGGAAGTAAGTTGTCCATGGTCACACTGCTACTGTAAAGCGGTAGGCCTGGGGTCTGAGCCCTGAGCCCCCAGTGGAAGCCTGCAACCGTCAGGCAGGGCCCTTGCTCTTAGGATAGCCTGGATTGGATTACAGAATGTTCCGGGATGTCCCTCAGCATGGGGAAAGGTCTTCTTACCCTCCCGCTTTCGTGCCGTGATGTGTGTTTCTGCATTTCTCTCTCAGCGCAAGTCGTCAGATGTGACACCAAGATGAAGGACAGGTGCAAAGGGTCCACGTGTAACAGGTGAGCCAGGGCTGGGCTGGGCTGTCCTGCCGCTGCTAATTTATCAAGCTGCTCTCACCAGGCAGAGCAGGGGTGAGGGCTGGGCAGTGTCCAGGCACGTGTTGGCCTTGGGCATTGGCAGATCCTATGGGACTGCTGCTGGATCTGAGCAGGGCTGCTCCCAGCGGGCCCCACGGGACAGATGGGCCACCGTGTGTCTCCTATGGTAGGTGAATAAATCCATCTAGCCGGTGCAGTCATTCACATGATGAACACTGTCAGCCAAAAAGAATGAGTTTGGGCCTGTAATCCCAGCAGTTTGAGAGCCTGAGGTGGGCAGATCATGAGGTCAAGAGATCGAGACCATCCTGTTCAACATGGTGAAACCCCATCTCTACTAAAAATATAAAAATTAGCTGGGCTTGGTGGTACACGCCTGTAGTCCCAGCTACTCGGGAGGCTGAGGCAGGAGACTCGCTTGAAGCTGGGAAGCGGAGGTTGCAGTGAGCCGAGATCGCACCACTGCACTCCAGCCTGGTGACAGAGCAAGACTCCATGTCAAGAAAACAAACAGAAGAACGAGTTTGCTTTTGGCTGTGTGACCGCAGGCTGCTCTCTCCGGTAGTAAACAGCCAACAGGTGCAGCCGCCGCTCACCCTCGGGGTGGAGGTGGGAAAACCGTGCCGTTGGGAGAGGGGGCCTTGCTTGTCTTCCTACAAATTCCGGCGTCAGTTTGCCGAAAGCCGAATTGAGCTATTTAAAGCCCACGTTAAAAAGAGAAGGTGGAATCTGCGGTTTTATATCGCAAGGGTTTGGAATTTGCTTGCCAGGAGAGCACTTCACGTAGGTGTCGGCAGGACGGTGGTGAGATGGATTTAGAGCAGCCGGGATGAGGTGGCTCAGTGCGTTCACGTGTGTTGCTGTGGTGAGAGGAGCCTGATGGGTCAACAGTCAGCGGTGAAGTAACAGTGCCTAAAACCTCGAGCTCAGGGTTAGGGTGCCATTGGCGTGTCTCTGTGCTGGGCGAATTGGGAGGAAGCAGGCATCGCCTGCCGCGTCCGGGGCTGCTGAGGAGCTGTAGTAGTCCTTTTGCGGTGATGCGTCTTTCTGAACGCTCAGCACATCTTGAGAGCATCACAGCTGAGTAGTACTGCGTTGAAAAAAGTGAGCAGGTATCGGAGAACATTCCTCATCAGACGAGATCCAGGCAGTTCCAGAGTTGGGGTGAGTGGGGCACTCCCTGTGTAGGGAGAAGGCTGTTAGGGCCTCCCGTCAAGAAATGTTACTCAGCCCCAATCTGCAACTGGGGGACCATCGCCAGTCTTGCCGTAGAAGCTGCCCCACAGTCTGGCACACCTGTTTTCTGTACATGGTGCTTTTACAAAAAGAATAGTGGGCTTTTTTATTTCTGACTTGAAGCGGTATCCATGCGCATTCATAATGATTCAGGAAAGCAAATAACAAAAAAGTAGAAAGAAAAAAACGTGTCCCCGAATCTCATCAATACCAGTAGCAATTGGATGTATTTCGTTCCAGTCCTTTTTGCTGTGCACAGATGAGGCTAATGCTGTTTATGTATTGGTTGTGTATTTTCTGGTCTTTTTTTTTTAGGTCGGAGTCTTGCTTTGTCGCCCAAGCTGGAGTACAGTGGTGCCATCTCAGCTCACTGCAACCTCTGCCTCCTGGGTTCAAGTGATTCTCCCACCTGAGCCTCCCGAGTAGCTGGGACTACAGGCACATGCCACCACGGCTGGCCCATTTTTTGTATTTTTGGTAGAGATGGGGTTTTACCATGTTGGCCAGGCTGGTCTCGAACTCATGACCAGTGCTGGGATTACAGGCGTGAGCCACCACACGTAGCCTGCTTACGTATTTTTGCTTAGTATTTTCCAAAGTCACTAAATGTTCCTCACGTACTTCATGCTTAGTGGCTGCATGCTACTGGGACACACAGCTGCACATGAACATGTTTAGCCATTGCTTTGCCACCTGCTGGCTAACTTCTAGCTTTTCACATTATAAACAGTTGTGGCCAGGCATGATAGATCATGCCTGCAATCCCAGCACTTTGACAGAACCCAGGTGGGTGGATCACTTGAGGTCAGGAGTTTGAGGCCAGCCTGGCCAACATAGTGAAACCCTGTCTCTACTAAAAATACAGAAATTAGGTGGGTGTGGTGGCTCACACCCATATTCCCAGCTACTCAGGAGGCTGAGGCACAAGAATCTCTTGAACCCAGGAAGCGGAGGCTGCAGTGAGCCAAGATCGCACCACTGCACTCCAGCCTGGCTGACAGAGCAAGAATCTGTCTCAAAAATAAATAAATAATAAATAAATAGATAAACAGTTGTGATATGCTTGCAGGTCTGGCTTCCTGACTTTTTGCTTGGAATATGTATTTACAAGGGAAACTGAAGAGCTAATGGATATGAATGTTTAAGGCTTTCTTAAGCATCAGAGTGATTTATACTTCCACAAACAACACCACCATCATTGAGTTTTACCCTATTAAAAAGTCCTTGCAGGCCAGGCATGGTGGCTTGTGCCTGTAACCTCAGCATTTTGGGATGCCAAGGTGGGTGGATTGCTTGAGCCCAGGAGTTCAAAACTAGCCTGGGCAACATGGTATAACTCCCAAAATTAGCTGGGTGTGGTTGTGCACACTTGTAGTTCCAGCTACTTGGGATACTGAGGTGGGAGGATTACCTGAGCCAAGGAAGACGGCTCCAGTGAGCTGTGATGGTGCCGTGTACTCCAACCTGGGTGATGGAGTGAGACGCTGTCTTGGTTTTTTTTTTGTTTTGTTTTTGTTTTTGAGGCAGAGTCTTGCTCTGTTGCCCAGGCTAGAGTGCAATGGCATGATCTTGGCTTACTACAACCTCTGCCTTCCCGGCTTCAAATGATTTTCCTGCCTCAGCCTTCTAAGTAGCTGGGACCATAGGCACCCGCCACCACATCCAGCTGATTTTTGTATTTTTAGTAGAGACAGGGTTTTACCATGTTGGCCAGGCTGGTCTTGAACTCCTGACCTCAGGTAATCTTCCTGCCTTGGCCTCCCAAAGTGCTGAGATTATAGGCATGAGCCCCCACGCCTGCCCTTGTTTGTTTTTTTTTAATAAAAAAAAAAAAGAGTGTGGTTGATCTTCTGTTTCTGTGGATTCAACCAGCCTCCGATTCATCCAACCTCAGATTCAACCACCTACAGATCAAAAATATATTTTTTTAAAAAAGTGTATGGTATTGCAATACAATAATAAAAATGGTACAAATTTTAAAAGCAATGGTATAACAGCACTCTATTAGCACTCACCTTGTGGTAGGTATCGTAAATAATCTAGAGATGCTTTATAGCATGCGGGAAAGATGCAAAGGTTGTACACAAATACTAGGACACTACATGAGGGACTTGAGCAGCCGAAGACTTTGGAATCCCAGGGAAGATCTGGAAACAATCCCCCACGGATACTGAGGGATGTATTCTGATTGTGCAAATATGAACTTCAGTCTGCACCTGGGTAAATCGTGAGTCGTCCAAAAACAATGCAATGCGCATGAATGAAGCTTTTCTGTATTTAGTAATAGAGCTATCGATGACAAACGTGATGAAGTCATGGGGAGATTTAGTCAAGCTGCTTCTCTCTGGACACCGTTTTGTTTCTTCCTCCTCAGGTACCAGTGCCCGGCAGGCTGCCTGAACCACAAGGCGAAGATCTTTGGAACTCTGTTCTATGAGAGTGTGAGTGTGCCCAGCCCCTCTCTAAATGGCTAGTGTGGAATCCCATCGCGTATGTTTAAAGCAGGTGGTTGACTTTAGTAGGAAAAGATTTTCTTTCCACTCCTTAGTCAAACCTGGCGTTTCTAAAACTGGTACGGGTGTATATTTAAGGGGTTACAAACTGGCAAAGCCACTTGAGGGGACCAATCCTCCTGCAGGCCGGTCTCCATCTTAGACCAAGCCTTCCCACGCTGGACTGAGTAGGGAGAAAGGGCCGTGGGTCACTGTTCTTAGTTTGTAATCAACTCAGTTGAGTTTGTAAGGTAGGCAACCCCAGAAACAAATGTGTGGTTATGGACAGAGGCGAGAAGCAGGAGCGGGGTGAACGTTGCCCCGTCCTTTGGGCTTTTAGTGAGTTGAGGACAAACGTTTGGGTATTTCTGATGAAAATTGCTGACAAAGGTTAATTGAGAATCTATCTTTGACGTTGCCCTCCCCTCCCGCCAGTCGTCCAGTATATGCCGCGCCGCCATCCACTACGGAGTCTTGGACAACAAGGGAGGCCTGGTGGACATCACCAGGAACGGGAAGGTCCCCTTTTTCGTGAAGTCTGAGAGAAACGGCGTGCATTCCCTCAGGTAACTGTTCTGTGATCAGGGTTCCATGAAAGTTTTCCTGTTTATGACAGTGTTGTGGAAACTGAAAAGTACCAAGCAGGCCGGGCGCGGCGGCTCATGCCTGTCATCCCAGCACTTTGGGAGGTTGAGGCGGGTGGATCACCTGAGGTCAGGAGTTCAAGACCAGCCTGACCAATGTGGTAAAACGCCATCTCGACTAAAAATACAAAAATTAGCTGGGCGTGGTTGTGGGCGCCTATAATCCCAGCTACTCTCAGGAGATTGAGACAAGAGAATTGCTTAAGCCTGAGGCAGAGGTTGCAGTGAGCCAAGATAGTGCCACTGTACTCCAGCCTGGGCGACAGGGTAAGACTCTATCTCAAAAAAAAAAAAAAGAAAACCCATAGCTCTGATTCAAACGTGTTTTTATGATTTGATCATGATATTAAAAATAACTAACTTCCTTTGCAATGTTTTAAATTTATCTTTTTAAAATTCCTCTATCTTGCAGCTGTGCTTAGATTAAATTTATCTTAAACATTTGAAAACCATTCTTCTTAGAAGGGTCTATAGGCCTCACCAGGCTACCAGAAGCATCCTTGGTGCAGAAGTTAGGATGCCCTGCTCTAGAACATTCTAACAGCCCTCAGGCTGATAGGAAACAAGTAGAAAAGTGTCCAGTCGAGACTGCAAATAAGATGGGTACAGGAGCAGGTGTTCACTTTTAGAAGCAATTCTGTTTGTATTCACCTAAATGGCTTTTTTTTTTTTTTTTTTAAACAGCAAATACAAATCTTCTGGCTCATTCATGGTGTCAAAAGTTAAAGGTAAGCTGCTGGCCAGTCTCTTTTGTGACCATAATACCTGGGTTATCTCATTTTCCTGGAAGTTTCACTTCCTTTAGTCACTGATTTAATGTTTGTCATGCCTGTGAACATTGTAGTTCTCATGATTGTCAAGGCTTTTGCAAGAGGTCATTTCTTGAACCAGCTTCTAAGAATATCTGGACTGAAAACTGGCCCAAGATCACTGAGCCAGAAACACAGGGCTGAGGCTGCCAGCTGAATGCCACAGGTGTACTGATGCCTGGGGCTAGAGTGGCTGAGAGATTTCACTGGGAGTGCCACTTTCTCTCAATTAGTAATGGCTACCTGGGGTGTTGTGTTTAGGATTCTGAGGCCTCCATCTGGGCTCAGCAGAAAACAGAGCTTGATAGACTAGCAATGTCTGCCATGGGCAAGAGAGGGAGGTGTAGGGAAGTGTGTGGCACTCACTTGCCATTCTGGCCCATCTTTTTACCTTGCTCAGTGTGTGTTCATTTGGAAAGTGCGATGCAGGATGGGGGAACACACTCCAACCAGAAGTAGGGGGATGGGTTATAGCTGCCTACATTGTACCTTTGACTGGAATAATCTCGGGCAAGCAGAGATTCAGGAGCCACTGCAGCTTCCTCCCCAGAGCTCCATCTGCAAACCATGCCTTTCCTTGGGGAAAGCAACTCTTGCCATTTGCCCTCAATGCAAAAGTTCTAGCCAGATATCTTTATTAAAATAGCTTTTCTTCTTATTGCAAAAAGAATGCCTAATTTGTTCCAGATAATTTAAACATGGAGTGGAACATTTTTTTGTAATGATAACCTGAATTCCAGCAGTCAGAGATAACCATCGTCACCACTTTGGTGAATATTTCAGTTTGTTTTCTCTATGAATTAAAAGTATGTACATTGGTAATATATACATTGATGACTTTTAAAAATTGAAATGGAATTACATACAGTTTGATAACCTAATTTTTTTCTTAAATAATTACCTGTCTGACTGATACAGTAGCTCACACCTGTAATCTCAGCACTTTGGGAGGCTGAGGCGGCTTGAGCCCAGGATGTTTGAGACCAGCCTGGGCAACACAGCAAGACCCCGTCTCTCCAAAAAAATACACAGAATTAGCTGGGCAGGTTGGCAGAGACTTGTATCTCAGCTAGTCCGGAGTCTGAAATGGGAGGGTTTCTTGAGCTTGGGAGGTCAGAGCTGCAGTGAGTCACGGTCATGCCACTACACTCCAGCCTGGGTGACGGAGCAAGACCCTGTCTCAAAACATGTATGTGTCAGAAATATATTTTTGTGCCTTTAAATCAGCTTGTCCAACATACAGTTTATGGGCTGCATGTGGCCCAGGACGACGTTGAATGTGGCCCAACACAAATTCATAAACATGAGATTTATACATGGACGGTTTTTTTTTTTTTTTTTTTGTAGTTCATAGTTCTCTTTAGTGTTAGTGTATTTTATGTGTGGTGGCCCAAGATGATTCTTTTTCCAGAGTGGCCCAGGGAAGCCAAAAGATTGGACACCCTTGCATTTTTTTTTTTTTTATTTTTTGAGACAGAGTTTTGCTCTGTAGCCCAGGCTGGAGTGCATGGTGCGATCTGGGCTCACTGCAACCTCTGCCTCCCGGGTCCCAGTTCAAGTGATTCTCCTGCCTCAGCCTTCTGAGTAGCTGGGATTACAGGAACATGCCACGATGTCCAGCTAGTTTTTGTATTTTTAGTAGAGATGAGGTTTCTCCATGTTGGCCAGGCTGGTCTTGAACTTCTGACTTCGTGATCTGCCCGCCTTGGCCTCCCAAAGTGCTGGGATTACACGTATGAGACACTGTGCCTGGCCTATTTTTTCCTTGGTTTTTTTTTTTTTTTTTTGAGACAGAGTTTTGCTCTTGTTACCCAGGCTGGAGTGCAATCTCTGCTCACCACAACCTCCGCGTTCTGTGTTCAAGCAATTCTCCTGCCTCAGCCTTCTGAGTAGCTGGATTACAGGTGTGCACCACCATGCCCAGCTAATTTTGGTATTTTCAATAGAGACAGGGTAACAAGAGTGAAACTCCATCTCAAAAAAAAGAAAAAAAAAACAGAAAGAAAAAGGAAAAGGTGACCTAGCCCTGGACGAAATAAAGACATGCTGTTAGAGATCACAGGTGACCAGTATTAGAGCTGTTTCCTTACGTCTGTTGTTTAAACACAACTAATGACCTTGAATAAAAAAGCTCTTCACCCCTAGGCAGGGATGGATGTGCCATGGTTAGCAGCAGCAGGTGGGTAGCAGGTCGGAAAGAGCTCTAGAGTGGGCATGGGAAACCTGGGTTCCCACTTCAGTCCTGGGAGGCCTTGGGAGGCCATTCTGAGCTCTCTGAGGTTCATTTTCCTCTTCTACGTACTTAGAATAATACCTGCTGTGAGGCGCAAAGATAATCAAGTCAGGAAAAGCTTCCAAATAAGACAGTTACCGTTCAGATGTAAAGCACCATCAGCCCTACAGAGAAACCATTGGGGGTGGCAATGCCCTCTACCCACAGACACACGCAGGCCGTGGGTTTTGTCTCATCTCTTGAGTGCCCTACATGGGGTACAAGGAGCCTGCTGGGTCCCAGTCCCAGCTGTGTTCAAGGGCTTAGGAAACCCACAGGCCCTGGTAGTGTAGTAGCCCATTTCACAGCCTGGTAGCCTGAGGCCCAGACATGCCGGGACCTGACCCTTTCTCCCTTGCTCCTGTTCACAGTGCAGGATTTGGATTGCTACACCACTGTCGCTCAGCTGTGTCCGTTTGAAAAGCCAGCGACCCACTGCCCAAGGTAAGGCGGGCCTGATCTGTCATCTTTTCTATGGAGGTGTCAGAAGTAGCTTTTAGGCTGGGTGAGGTGTCTCACATCTATAATCCCAGCACTTTGGGAGGGTGGGTGGATCACCTGGGGCCAGGAGTTCATGACCGGCCTGGCCAACATGGTGAAACCCCGTCCCTACTAAAAATACAAAAAATTAGCCAGGTGTGGTGGCGTGCACACGTAGTCCCAGCTACTGAGGAGGCTGAGGTACCAGAATGCCTTGAACCTGGGAGGCACAGTTACATTGAGTGGAGAACATAGCATTGCACTTCGGTTTGGGTGACAGAGCAAGACCTTGTCTCAGAAAAAAATAAACAAAAAACCAGTAGCTTTAAAAAAAAATCAGGTTTGGCCATAGGGGCGGCAGGGTCACTCTCGCCTGCCTGTAATCCCAGCACTTTGGGAGGCCAAGGCCGTGGATCACTTGAGGTCAGGAATTCAAGACCAGCCTGACCAACATGTTGAAACCCCATTTCTACCAAAAATACAGAAACTAGCCAGGTGTGGTGACAGGTGCCTGTAACCTCAGTTACTGGGGAGGCTGAGGCAGAATTGCTTGAACCTGGGAGGCAGAGGTTGCAGAGAGATGATATTGTGCCACTGCATTCCAGCCTGGGTGACAAGAGTGAAATTCTGTCCCAACATAAATAAATAAAATAAAAAATTAGTTTTATTGAGGTACACGATACGATCTACCCGTTAGAAGTACATGATGTGTTTTGGTGAAGGTACTCAGTTACACAGCGGCCACCCATCCAAGTGTAGGACATTGTCACCACCCCATATCATCACTGTCCTGGTGGTCAGTCCCTCTCCCTTCACCTCCCGGCCACACCCCTGCCACCAGGGCATTTCTTTCTGTTGCTCTGATTTTGTTTTTTTTCTGCAAAATTATAGCGCCGTGGCAGGGTGTGGCCTGGGTGTCTGGCTTCTCTCTGCTTCACACGTTCGAGACTCAGCGTGTTGGGGAGTGTGTCGGTAGTTTTTTCTTTCATATCGTCATGCAGCATTCCATTCTGTGGACACATGACAATGGGTTTGTCCCAGGAGTAGATTCTACAGGCAGCTGACCCCAAATGACTGATCCTTGGAGGGGCAATGCCTCCCAGCATAAATAAAGGGTGTCCTGGTAACACTTGTCGCTAAAGTTCCTGGTAGATCCTCTTGGAAAGAGAACACGGGAGACTCCCTCTTACTTGAATCAGCCGAGGATTTCTCAGATGGAAAATGCTGCAGGTCTTGGGGGTGTACCCACTTTATAGATGCTCCCCAGGGTTCAGGTTCTATAATACATCTGTGATCCTGAGCTGCCCTTCAGACAGAGTGCGCTTTCTGACTTAGCTCCATTGCGGAATGAGAAATATACTGAGGTCCCACGACCCTGAGTGGAAATGCTGTGGGGATGAAGACAGCTGCCCTGGAGGCTGGGTGGCGAGGCCTCATGAGCCCGTGTCCTGGGCTGGAGGCCTGTGAATTCCGTAAGGGACAATAGGTGGTGACACCAAGGTCCGAGCAGGGAAAGACCCCAGGAGGGTGACCAGTTGGGGAGGGGTCCAGACTTCTTTCTCTCAGCCACCACCCCACTTAGGCTTAATAGATTTTCCCTAAATATTAGAAGCAGACGGAAAGAATTTCAGAAAATACAAACAGAAAAACTTGACAGAGTCCAGTATCTAAAAAGTTCATTTCTGACCTGCGTTCAACATTCCAAAAGAAGTAGGAGGGTGTTGTTAGACTCTCCCCAGTTCTTTTTTTTTTTCTGAGACAGAGTTTTGCTCTTGTAGCCCAGGCTGGAGTGGCACAATCTCGGCTCACTGCAACCTCTGCCGCCCGGGTTCAAGTTATTCTCCTGCTTCAGCCTCCGGAGTAGCTGGGATTACAGGCATGCGCCACCATGCCCAGCTAATTTTGCATTTTTAGTAGAGACAGGATTTCTCCATGTTGGTCAGGCTGGTCTCAAACTCCTGACCTCAGGTGATCCACCACCCTCAGCCTCCCAAAGCGCTGGGATTACAGGCATGAGCCACCGCGCCTGGCCTTTTTTTTTTTTTTAATCCACACACACACCCTTTCTCTCTACCTACTCATTTCCCGGCCTCCCCACCCCTAAGAACTGTTCCAACTTCCCAATCCCTTTGCCTGGCTTCCTTCCCTCCCCGCATCCTGCCCGTCTGGGGCCAGATGGCTTTTGGCTGCCATTTTGGTTTCTTGTTCCCTGGGCTCCAGCCGACGTGGACTGTTCCTGATAAACACAGAAGACCTTTTCTTACGTAAAGCCCATGCTCTTTCCTGGTTTGAGTTTGTCATACCACCCAGGGGTCACCCATTTCCAGTTAGAGGCACTTTGCTTATTCCCTGGGGCATCTGTAGGGCTGTGGTGACTGACACAGCCTGATCTAACCCCTTCCGCCCCAGGTTATCAGTGTCCCTTCTTTGGAATATTCTGTGACTTAGCGAGGTGAGGGCCTCCACCCTTTCCTCCTCCACACAGGGAAGCAGCCTTAGAAAAAGACTAATCTCAATACTAATCTCCACAATGTACCCACAGCATGAACTGGCCAAAACCCAGGCATGGGAGGGGCGGCCTCACAGTTCCACACTCTTCTCTCTGACATTTTTATTCCCTTTATCTTTTTGTTTGTGCATGTCTTTTGTGTAGGCGTGTTTATTTTTATCTTTATTTTCTGAGATAGTCTTGCTCTGTCGCCAGGCTGGAGTGCACCTGGCTCATTGGAACGTCCGCCTCCTGGGTTCAAGCGATTCTCCTGCCTCAGCCTCCCACGTAGCTGGGATCACAGGCTCCTGCCACCATGCCCAGCTAATTTTTTTTTGTATTTTTAGTAGAGATGGGGTTTCACTATGTTGGCCGTGCTAGTCTCGAACTCCTGACCTTGTGATCCACCACCTTGGCCTCCCAAAGTGCTGGGATTACAGGTGTCAGCCACCGTGCCCAGCACGTGTATGTGTGTTTTTAAAAGAGCTATCTGTACTGTTTAACAGAAGCAAAAACACTAATATCTTTACCTCTGCTGAAAAGTAATGTTTTTTTATTTTTCTTAAAGAGGAAAACTGTATGGCACTTTCCTTTCATCTAAGTGCTTAAATCTTGGAATTCAAATGAAGAGAACCAGCTTAAGAAGTTTGATTTTCTGTGCTCAGACACATCACATAAATGCTTCCTGTTTTCCAGAGTCCTCTGTCCGGCGCACTGCAAAGACCAGCCATCCCACTGGGCTCCAGTGTTTGGAACCAACATCTATGCAGATGTGAGTAGGATGCATTTTCGACAACTGCCTCTCAAAGCCTGTTAAGACCTCAGCAGGCAAGCTCCAAGGTCTGCACGCTTGAGACTTTATTCCAGTGCCTCATAGCTAAATGTATTTATTGATTTATTTTGAGATGGAGTCCCACTCTGTTGCCCAGGCTGGAGTACAGTGGGCTGGTCTTGGCTCACTGTAACCTCTACCTCCTGAGTTCAGATGATTCTCATACCTCACCCTCCCAAGAAGCTGGGATTACAGAGCTTACCACCACACCTGGCTAATTTTTGTATTTTTAGAAGAGACAGGATTTCACCACATTGGCCAGGCTGGTCTCGAACTCCCAACCTCAGATGATCTGTCCGCCTCTGCCTCCCAAAGGGCTGGGATTCCAGGTGTGAGCCACTGCACCCAGCCTCCAGCTAGGGCTTTCCTCAGCCTCTTGTCATCATCCCCGCCTTTACAGCTGTCCCCCCAACCCTCCACCCCACCACCATCTTTGCCTCTGTCTGCCTTCATTTGTTCCAGATTCCTGTAAATATGAAGTCACTGGGCTCTGTAAGGTCAGAGCAGCCTTCATGACTAAGCTCTTCCCCCTCATCTTTTTTCTTTCCTCTTTAAATGGGTCTGTTTTTCTTCTTGAAAGCGATTCAGCTAAAATTAGGTTCTAAGAGATAAAAATTTTTATGAAGGAGTAAAATAATATATGTCGATTATTACACCAAATGTTTGAACCAAATTCTACCATTAAGAGACAGAGGGTGAGGTTTTCAAATGATTTAAAAATAAAGAGCTGGGCAAAGCTATCCCAGCCAAGTACAAACAAACACATGAAAAGCAAGAGTGGAAATGTTACTCTCTGAAAAAGTGGAGTTTAAAGTTAAGTGCACTGAATGAGACGAAGTAATGTTACACAATGGCACAAAAGATACTGTTTATGGGCTGGGCGAGGTGGCTCACACCTGTAATCCCAGCACTTTGGGAGACCGAGGTGGGCAGATCACGAGGTCAGCCTGCTCGAGACGAACATGGTGAAACCCCATCTCTACTAAAACTACAAAAAAATGCATTCATATTGCACTGATAGGAACAGGCATGCAGGTAAAACGCTACATGCAGTCCTCATTAACAAGTGTCACTAGGATTTTGAGCTTTTGGGACCTCAGTGCTCATGACAGGGCTTGACACATAATCACTATTTGTTGGAGGAATAAATAAATGAAGATACTGCAGTAGTCAGTACTTAAACAGCTCTTCCAAAAAAAAGAAAAAGAAAAGAAAAGAAAGAATGAATGAAGGAGGGAAGAGGGAAGGAGAAAAGGAGGGAAAGAAAGCCACCTCCGTATGAGAGGTTCTTTTCTGGCCCTGGTTTCTAGGTCACTCTGTATTCTGGGAAATGATGATGGCTTTTGGAAAATGTCTGTTTAGTTAAGAGACTGAATTTGGGAGCGTTGTCTTCAGACCTTCTAACGGCCTGTTCATGCCCGCGGCTCCCGCCTGCTCACCAGGAGTGCATTTCCTGGCAGACCCCTCGCCGTGTGGCAAGCTGCAGACAGAGCATCGAGGTGTGGCTGGGAGAGCTGAGCCCTGGTGATGCCATTTGCCAGTTGTGGGAAGCTGGGGAAACTTTTCCCTCCTCTGAACCTCAGTGTCGTGTCCTCCCCACCCTGCTTGGTGCTTGGATACTTCTCACAGTAGTGCATGTATCAGAATCCACCCTCAAGCCTGCTTGAGGTCTGGAGCAGATTTCCAGGCCTCACCCTCAGCCTTCAGGATCACTGACACGGGGGGAGCCAGAGAATCCGCATTTCCCACAGGTTCCCAGGTGCTGCTGGTCTGCAACTGCCTGTTGAGGACCACTGGGCTAGTGATGACAATCCCTTGGGAATTTTCTATCATGACAATCACGGTGGTGGCGTTTATCTTGACTGACATCTGCTGAGCTTGGGCTGTGTGCCATCCTGCATAAAGCCTGGGGTCTTATTTAACTTTTTTTTTTTTTTTTTTTGAGACAGAGTCTCACTCTATCACTCAGGCTGGAGTACAGTGGCACGATCTTTGCTCACTGCAACCTCCACCTCCCGGTGTCAAGCGATTCTCCTGCCTCAGCCTCCTGAGTAGCTGGTATTACAGGTGCCCGCCTCCACACCTGGCTAATTTTTGTGTTTTTGGTAGAGATGAGGTTTCTCCATGTTAGCTTGGTTGGTCTCGAACTCCTGACCTAAAGTGATCTGCCTGCCTTGGCCTCCCAAAGTGTTGGGATTACAGGTGTGAACCACTGAACCCAGCTCTTATTTAATCTTCACAGTAGCCCTCTTCTTCCTCACCATCATCACCCTAGACAGGACAGTGGACGGATTGCTGGCTCCGCATGACAGTCCCGCCTCTGATCTTTATCAGCTAAGTGATTTGGGGCAAGGCATGAGCCCCTCCCCCTCAGTGTGCCTGCCTGTTGAAAGGGAATAATCATGATAATACCCAGTAGAGTTATTGGGATTACTGTGTCAGTGCATGTGAAATGCTTAGAACAGAGATGTGCACGGAAGTGACCTGTGACGATCCCTGCTTTATACGGAGAAAGGCAGGGCTCCGGGGTTCATGTAGGTCATCCCAGGTCACACAGCCAGCAAGTGTCAGATGCAGGATTGGTTACCAGCCTCACGGATAGCAATTGTTAATAAATACTCGGGTATTCCTGTTGCAACAGGCCCTCAGAAAAGAAAGTGGATGGCTTGTGCCTTTTACAGAAGCCTGGTGAGAGGAAAGGTGTGGCAGGAAGGAAGGAGAGAGGAGGAAAGGTGTTTGCGTGCGGGACGTGTATTGATAAGGAGGCGGTACCAGCCGGTGGCGTGAGAAAGATCCCACCGTGGGTGTGCACTTTCCATCCTCACGGCCTGCGGCTTGATGTCACAGCAAACTTTGTGTCACCGGTGTCCCGGAATCCTCCAGGGACTGAGGCAAAGCACCGCCTCTGGGGCTGCCCACCAGAGTCTCTTGGCTGCTCTAAGCCAGGAGGGTGTCCCTCCCCGGCCAGGGCTTTTAGAGGTTGAGTTTGCGACACGGAGGGATGGGCCTCTCCTGGCGCTCGGATGGGAAACGGCCAGGGAGACAGAAAGCCTGGAGGTCTTATTTAATCTTTTTGTTGTTGTTGGAAATGCAGCTTCTCTGGCTCCACCCAACCCCACCAATCCTGAACAACGAGGCCAGAGCCTAGAATCTGCTCCAGCCCTCGGTTGGAGGCAGGGGTAGATTCTGGTACATGCACACGTGTGAGAACTTACCAAGCACGGAGGCTTCGCCTGCCGAGAAGAGCAGTGAGCATCACAGTGTTCACTTAGCCAGCTCAACCCCGAGCACGGCGATTTTAGAGGGATTCTAAAACAGTCACCTCATTTCGGAAGTCTCCTCACTTTTCTTTGAGATGGATGCAAAGTCACTGCTCCTCAGTATTTAGGGGGCACGAAGCTCTTTGAAACTCAAGAAGTTGTGGATCTTTCCTCCAAAGGGGGAACACGCATCCTTGTTCACACAGGGAGGCTGGCCACCCCGGTTTGCTGGGGACTGAGGGGTGTCCCGGTCGCTGTGCTGACACCAGCCCTGCAGGTTCATGGCCTTCTACCTGAAGCTCCACGGACTCCCAGATTCCCAAAACCCTGCTTCAGGCTCAGGAACCCCGCCTTCATCCGTTTAGTTTATTCATTGAAGATGAAGACACGTTAGTTGAGGGTTTTTAGAAAGTGGCCTTCAGCTACTCGGTAAACTGATCCTGGAAAGCAGGAAATCCACTTTTCAGGTCTTTGATAGGAATGTGTGTGTTGGCTCCACTTTTTTCTTTTGTTTTTTATTTTTCTGAATAGGCCTATGACTGTTAATGTTGGAATGTTGGCTCCGATCTTTTTTTTTTTTTTTTTTTTTTAATCAGAGGAAGTCTCACTCTGTCGCCCAGGCTGGAGTGCAGTGGTGATTGCAACCTCAACCTCCTGGGCTCAAGCGATTCTCCCACCTCAACCCCTTGTGTAGCTGGAACTACAGGCATGTGCCACCACATCTGACTACTTTTTAAACTTACTTTTTTTTTCTGAGGCAAAGTCAGGCTGTGTCGCCCATGCTTGAGTGCAGTGGTGCAATCTTGGCTCACTGTAACCTCCGCCTCCCAAGTTCAAGCGATTCTCCTGCCTCGGCCTCCCCAGTAGCTGGGATTACGGGCACCCACCACCACACCCTAGTAAGTTTTGTATTTTTCGTAGAAATGGGGTTTCACCATGTTGGCCAGGCCGGCCAGTCTTGAACTCCTGACCTCGCGATCCACCCGTTTTTTGTCTTTACAGTTCTGGAGGTCAGAAGTCCAATGTAGGCGTCACCAAGCTAAAACCAAGGTGGCAGCAGGGCTGGTTCCTTCTAGCGGCTTCAGAGGACAATGTGTTTTCTTGCCTTTCCCGTTTCTAGAGGCCACCTGCATTCCGTGGCTCGTAGCCTCTTCTTTCATCTTCAGAATAGCAGTGGGGCTGGGTGCAGTGGCTTATGCTTTGAGAGGCCAAGGTGAGAGGATTGCTTGAGCCCAGGAGATGAGGACCAGCGTGGGCAGCACAGTGAGATCTTGAAATAGTTTGTATTTATTTGTTTATTTTGGGGATGGAATCTCGCTCTGTCACCCAGGCATCGAGTGCAGTGGGCGCAATCTCGGCTTGCTTCAACCTCTGCCTCCCAGGTTCAAGCGATTCTCCTGCCTCAGCTTCCCGTGTAGCTGGGACTACAGGTGTGCACCACCACACCCAGCTAATTTTTGTATTTTTAGTAGAGATGGCATTTCAGCATGTTAGCCAGGATGGTCTTGATCTCCTGACCCTGCAATCTGCCTGCCTCAGCCTCCCAAAGTGCTGGGATTACAGGCGTGAGCCACCGCACCTGGCTACAAATAATTTTTAAAAGTTAGCAGGGTATTGTGGTACACAGCTGTGGTCCCAGCTACTTGAGAGACTGAGGTGGGAGGATCACTTGAGCCTGGATGGTAGAGGCTGCAGTCAGCCATGATGGCACCACTGTCCTCCAGCCTGGGCAGCGGAGTGAGACCCCATCTCAAAAAACAAAAGCCAGCAATGGCTGGTGGAGTCTTTCTCATGCTTCTGACTCTGACCCTCCCAGCTCTCTCTTCTAAGGACCCCCTTCAGATGACATGAGGCCCACAGGATAATCCAGGCTATTCTCCCCACCTCCAGGTCCTTAACTTAGCTGTGTCTCCAAAACCTTTTTTGCTATATAAGGTCCCGTAGTCGCCAGTCAGGGGATTAGGCTGTGGACATCTTTGAGTACCATTATTCTGCTGACCACAGAAGCAAGGACTTTACCCTTAGCCAGACCCCACTTGGAGTCTCACAATCCCTTCACTGCCTGTGTGGCCTTGGGAAAGTTACTGAACCTCACTGAGGCTGTGTAAAATGGGAATGGGGCAGCTGGTCACCTCGCTTGAGGATTAAGTGAGATAATAAGTGAAAGGTAGTCGGCACAGGGCCTGGTATTCCATACGCTCAGAATCCATGCCAGCCCTGCTCACTGTGAAGGAGGCCATTCATGCCAAGGGAATCCACGCAGCCCACCGCCTGCCATCCTGGCTGCATGGGAGAACTGGCTGGGGCAGGTTTTAAGATGCTGACTCTCAGGCTGCACCCCAGAGCAGCCGGGTGCAGTGAGCATGGGAAGGGGTTGGGAACTGGGTGTGGTCATTGTGGAAAGATCCTGCAGATGGTTGTGGGGTGCAGCAAAGGTGGAGACTGCCACCAAAGCCAGCATCGGATTTCAGCGCAGGCCAGAGGGACAGATCATGGACAGGTCAGGGAGGCACCTCTGCACTTCTTCAATTTGAGTGTGCGTCTGACTCTGTGGCCCTCAGCCGGGAGGCTGTAAATCAGTAGGCCACGGCAAGACCCGGGAACCTGTACCTTCAGCATGCCCCAGCTGCCACCCGCCCCTGAACAAATTCCCTCAACTTTGAGAAATGTGGATTTGTTCCTCTCTGACAACCCAACCTGAGGACCGTTTTTCTATTGGAGAGGTTAAGATGCTAATGAAAGTTTAGGCCAGGTGCAGTGTCTCACGCCTGTAATCCCAGCACTTTGGGAAGCCAAGGCAGGCAGATCACGAGGTCAAGAGATCGAGACCAACCTGGCCAACATGGTGAAACCCCATCTCTACTTAAAATACAAAAGTTAGCTGGGCGTGGTGACGTATGCTGGTAGTCCCAGCTACTCAGGAGGCTGAGGCAAGAGAATCACTTGAATCCAGGAGGCAGAGGTTGCAGTGAGCTGCGATCGTGCCATTGCACTCCAGCCCGAGTGACAGGGTTAGACTCTGTCTCAAAAAGAAAAGAAAAAAGTAAGTTTAACTTGAAGGTTTTATCACCCAGGAACTGAACTCCTCGATGATGTCGGAAAACAGCACATCCTGCCTCTGCGTGGCACCCAGCTGCTCCCTTGGTATCCAGACCCCACCCTGTGTCCAGGGGCCTCAACGGCATGAAAGGCCCCTGCCCACCCCTCCCACTACACTCTGCCTGACTCACTATATTCCAGCCACCCTGGCTGGCTGTCTCTCTCGGACGTGATGAGTGCACACCCACCCCAGGGCCTTTGCACAAGCCCTTCCCTCTCCCTGGTATGCTCTGTGCAGAGACGTTCCCACAGCTGTGACTGTTTCCTTTCTGTCATTCAGTCTTCTCTGAGCAGTTCTGAACTCTCAAGTAGCCCCCTTCACCCAGACATTTAGCCTTGCGAGTGGGTTGTTTTCTTCATAGCCAACACTACCTCATTTGTGTATTTATTTATTTCCTCACTCAGCTCCACGAAGCCAAGGTCTTTATCTTGTTCCCTGCCGAATTTCCCTAATTCCTAAGCTAGTGCCTGGCGTATAATAGGTGCTTAAAAAATACTTGTTCAACAAACGAATAAACACATGATGTCGAGTCTCTCTGGAGAGACCACCGAGGAATCTAGGTAGTGATGATTATTTCCTAGGGGTTGATGGGGTTGACACCCCACCAGCCACATCGCCAGGCACTGAATGGCTGAGGCCCAGGTGGCTCGACCCATGAGCTGGAATCGCCGTCACTCATCAGAGCCCTTCTGTGCCTCCAGACTTCCAGCATCTGTAAGACGGCCGTGCACGCGGGAGTCATCAGTAACGAGAGCGGGGGCTACGTGGACGTGATGCCCGTGGATAAAAAGAAGACCTACGTGGGCTCGCTCAGGAACGGGGTTCAGTCTGACAGGTAGGACGGTGTTCTCCAACCCTTGACACCCAAGCCCGGCTGCAAATGGTCCCTCGGGGAGCCTGGGAAGAGGCCCAAAGTCGTTATCCTTTAGAATAAAACTTGGGTAGACTTGCATGAATTCTTACCAGGACACCCAGGTAGGAGCCTTCTTTTCAAAATAAGAATGTTTCTCCCTACTGTCACATTTGGGATTAAGTAAAAACAGCAACAACAACGTTTCCCTATTACCAGCGAACATTTTTGTAGAAAATTTGGAATCTGTGGGAACGTCAGATGAACCTGAAGATAAACAATCACCCATGACCCATCAGCTGGCAGAATTACTGTTAGATTTCTTGGTGCACGTCCTTCCAGTTGTTTTTCTTTGTGTGTCTGTGTCTGTGTGTGTGTGTGTGTGTGTGTGTGTGTGTGCGCGCACATGCGTGCATTTTTTTCCCACAAAAAAAATGGGATCAAATAATAGTTACATACCAGTAATATAAAGCTACGTTATAATATAGTTACACACAGTTATATAAGATCAGGGAGGCTGGGCCCGATGGGTCATGCCTGTAATCCCAGCACTTTGGGAGGCCAAGGCGGGTAGATCACCTGAGGTCGGCAGTTCAAGACCAGCCTGACCAACATAGTGAAACCTCGACTCTACTAAAAATAGAAAAATTAGCTGGGTGTTGTAGCACATGCCTGTAATCCCAGTTACTCGGGAGGCTGAGGCAGGAGAATTGCTTGAACCTGGGAGGCAGAGGTTGCAGTGAGCTGAGATTGTGCTACTGCACTCCAGCCTGGGTGACAGAAAACACCATCTCAAGAAAAGAAAAAAAAGTCCCTAGAAGTGAAATTTCTGGGTGGGGCCTTTCTAGAGTGTCCTTCAAAAAGGGCCCCACCCTCATTGGGGGCTGCCAGTCCATGCCTTGTCTTATGCCACTCATTCTCATAGACCAGCTCACGGCCTGGGAGTCCGAGACCCACGCCCAATTCTGGGGTTCTCTAGAGCTTCACGCCTGCCAAGAAGGCACTGGCCCTCAGCCTGTGTTCACTGATCTGTAAGGTGGGGATGGTTGTCACATCCATCTGGGGGCAGATCCTGCTTGGGGGAGTGATGGGCGGCTCAGACTGCCTTCACAGAGGACCACAGACCAGGCAGGAGGCTTCAGCAACAGGAATCCGGCTTCTCATAGCCCTGGAGACTGGAAGTCTGAGGTCAAGGTGCCGACAGGATTGGTGTCTCTGGAGGCCTCTGTCCTTGGCTTGCCTTCTTCCCTGCGTCTTTAGGTGATCTTCTCTGTGTGTGCTGGGCCCTAATCTCCCCTTCTAAGAACCCCAAATGTCTTGGATTAGAGCCCACCCTCATGACCTCATTTTACCTTGCTTATCTCTGATTTTGTTTTGTTTTGTTTGAGACAGAGTTTTGCTTTTGTTGCCCAGGCTGGAGTGCAACAGCATAATCTCGGCTCACTGCAACCTCTGCCTCCTGGGTTCAAGCGGTTCTCCTGGCTTAACCTCCCAAGTAGCTGAGACTACTGGTGTGTGCCATCACGCCTGGATAATTTTTGTATTTTTAGTAGAAATGGGGTTTTGCTATGTTGGCCAGGCTGATCTTGAACTCCTGACCTCAGGTGATCCGCCTGCCTTGGCCTCCCAAAGAGCTGGGATTACAGGCGTGAGCCACCGTGCCCGGCCACTTTGAAGATCTCCAAATACAGTCACATTCTGAGGTGCACTTGAGAGTTAGGACTTTAGCATACAGATTTTGAGAGCCCACAGGTGAGCTCATAACAGGGAAATGTTGAAGATTTCATATTTGAGGGACGCTCTTTAAAGAAGGAATAAAATCAAGGCTGTAACGAACCCTGGGCCCCCAGATGCCCAAAGCTTCCTGCCTCCTGGGACGCGCCCCTGCTCCCACCGCCAGCCTCCTCATTTCTGGCTTGCATTGTCTGTGAAGACGCTGCAGCGTCAGTTATACCCAGATGGTACCCATTCTTCCTGGGATCCCTGCCCGGTGACTCTGCCATCGGCAGCCCTGAAGAGCCCCAGTGGACAGCGCCCATGTCTTCTCCTTTAGCACGTGCAGCCTTTGTTTAGGAAAAGCTTAATGAAGGGAAATTCCACTGATTTAATGGGAGGGAAATGAAGCAGCTGATTAGGAGGAATTTCCTGGCCGGACTGGAAAGAAATCCCAGGGCATCAATTTATTGAGCTCTTTGTACCCTCTTTAAGAGAAAACAGTCTTCCTGAGCAGCGCAGCCAGCTGGGCTTTGTTCCCTGTCGGGCTGATTCATGAGAACTTCACGGCAGGGCCCTGTGGGCTGGGGACAGGGCCCTCACTGTGGGGCCCCATTCGTGGGTGCCTGGGGAGGGCAGAGATGGAGAGAAGGCCCCCGAAGCAGCTCTTCTCCCGCTATCACCCAGGGTGTGGGGGGCTGTCGGTGACACCCACCCAAATTGCCACTGTCACTGTCTTTGTAGCTACCTTCTAGGCATCCCTCCCAGGCACACGTGTCACTGGTGCCTTCTGCACTCTAGAAAGGTTTTACTGATTTGCTGCAGCATTTCCAGAGTAAGGACTTGGCTTCTCTTCCGTCATGGACTCTGTGCCCCTCCGTCCTGTGGACTGATGTCTGTGATAATGCTTGGATTCAGCTTTTCTGTGCCTCAGTTTCCTCACCTGTAAAGGGAGAAACATATTACCTGCCCCCTGGGGTGGTGGGCAGGGCAGGAGGTCTCCAGTTGGGGTCCCCAGGCTGGCAGTGTCCAAATCAACCCAGAGCTTGTTGGAAAAGCACATCCTCTGGCCCCACCCAGCCCCACTGAATCGGACTCTCTGTGAGAGTCCCAGCAGCTTGCGTGTGAGCAGGTCCACTGTTCTAAGAGTGACATGAACCTGGCAAACCTGACACTCACATCCCAGTCTTGGTCCAGCTTGGCATGTGGGGACAGTGCAGAGCCCGTTAGATCTGGAAATAACAGCTCAGTAGTTTCTGTTTCTCAGGATTTCTGGACACATAAAGGGATTTTCAGTCACCCAACCCTTGAGATTCTCAGCACTGAGTTGTCCGGTACAGTAGCCACCAGACATGGGTGCTCGCTGAGACCTAAAATGGGCTTATCCTATTTTTTTCTTTTTTAATTTTTTTTTCAGGAGGTTGGGGGTGGGTGCGGTGGGAGAGGCACTGGGACAAAATGGGCTTATCCTGAGCCCATTAGGAGATGTGCACAGGTGTGAAATGCACACCACATCTCCAAGATTTTGTACCCATGATTCTCATATTATTTTGCTATTAAGAGTCATTCAGCTGGGTGCAGTGGCTCACACCTGTAATCCCAGCACTTTGGGAGGCCGAGATGGGTGGATCACCTGAGGTCAGGAGTTCGAGACCAGCCTGACCAACATGGTGAAAACCCATCGCTACTAAAAATACAAAAATTAGCTGAGCATGGCGGTACACGCCTGTAATCCCGGCTACTTGGAAAGCTGAGACAGGAGAATCGCTTGAACCCAGAAGGAGGAGGAGGTTGCAGTGAGCTGAGATCATGCCACTGCACTCCAGCCTGGGCGACAGAGCGAGACTCCATCTCAAAACAAACAAAAAAAAGAGTCATTCATTTACTGAATACTCGTCGTGTGCCTGTGCTGGGATCCAGGGACACAGATGATCGAGTCCACAGAACTCGTAGCTCGGAAAGGGAGTGAGCACTGGAGCCCCCCACAGACTGCTAGCTGGGAGAGTTACCCCACTGCACTGCCCCAGTATTCTTGAGGACGCTGCTCTACCACTCCCCTGCGAGGTCACCTCGGGCAGGCAGTCTCCCCAAGCCTTGGCGTCTTCTCTGTCTACTGAGTCGCCGTGAGAATTGCGTGAGAGAGTGTGTGTCAAGCCCTTGGCTAGTGGCTCACAGTAAGCATGATATAAAACACGGTGCACTTGTTGTCACAACCTCAAGATGCCATGGTTCCTTTCTCATAGGGTCAGATGGTTCTGTCCTAGCAAATGGCCTACATGAATGATCTCCCAGGATAAGGGGTCAGGGATCTCAAAGGAATTCATTCTTTCATCTTTGCTTCCATCCTTCCAATGCTCAGTCCATGTAGGTGTCACACACTTAGGGAGCACTGACGATCTCCCAGGCACCCAGGATCCCACAGGGAGCACAACAGCGGCTCTCTCCCCTCGTGGGATTTGCCACCTATTGTGAGGACACAGTACAGAAACGATGCCAGTGACAGGGCCCAGGGGTCACTGTTGTGGAGGGACGGTTCAGGGAAGCACCGAGAAGGCCAGTCTTACCATACAGAGGGGACTCCTTGGTGACATGGCTCCCAAGAGAACCCTGTAGAGACAGCTGGGTGTGGCCATGCCTTGTCCTTTCCTTATTTACCTGGGACCTCAGTCTTTGTCTCTACACAAAGCTCAGGTCTGGGAAATTTCCCAGGAGCTTGTTCCTAATAGGGTCCGTGGAAATCCAGCCTGGAGCCAGAGGCTGGCTCTGTCCCTGATGGCTACTGGGCCCTAGAGGGGTCGCAGGCAGTCCCAAGGGAGACGCAGATATTGTGTATACTGTGGCCAGTTCACAGCCAACTGGTTTTTACATGTAGGGAGTCCTTCAATTACACAACCAACCAAACCCTCAGAACAGAATTCTCAGCACACCGGGCCAAAAATCAGTTCTGCTTCACAGTGGTTTTGCTTTAGTAATGATCCTCTTCTAGAGAGGACTTCCTGGAAATTTTGAAAGGCAGCCGTGCAGAAAGGAGACAACGTAAGAGACTAGCACCTGTTTTCTCACCCCCGCCCACCAGGGTAGCAAAGGAAAGAAAAGGCATCAGGAAGAGCATTTCCCCAAGAATATTCAGACACCTTCGTCCGTATTAGGATGAAGGTGTCTGAATATTCTTGGGGAAATGCTGGACATCTGGATGAGTGTGAGTTCAGAATTTTTTCTTAGACCAGAACCATTTTTTAACACAGATTTTGCAAGAGATTGGGAAATACATCAACCATGACAGTGAGCATTCTTGGTCACTTGTGTTTTTAAAATGTCACCTTTAGCCAAAGGTATATATGCGTGGCCCTCCATCTGAATCACAAATTCATTCACCTAACACTTAGGGCAGCCCCTGTGGTAGGGGCTGGGGATACAGCAAGGAAAAGAAGAGAGAAAAATCTCTGTCCTCAGAGGCGTATAGTCTGCTGTGGCAAGTGCAGCAGAGATGTGACGTGAGTACACATGAGATTCTAAAGTTTCTAGAAGCCAAAGGAAGAAGTAACAGAAGGGAAATCTTAGGATACATTTCACTTATCCCAGTATATCCATACTATTTCAATATGTAATCAGTAGAAAATTAGTAATAAGAAATGTACATTGTTTTTTGGGTATAAAATCTTGGAGGTCTGGTGTGTGTTTCATCTTACGCACATCTCCATTTGGATGAACCCATTTTGGGTATCAGTGAGCACCCACGGCTGGTGGCTACTGTATTAGACAACTCAGCACTGAGGGTCTCAAGGGTCAGGTGACTGATGATCTCGCTATGTGTCCAGAAATCCTGAGAAACAGCAACTATTGAGCTGTTATTTCCAGATCTGACGAGCTCTGCACTGTCCCCCAAGCCAGGCTGGACCAAGGCTGGGACGTGAGGTTCTCTGTGCTGTGCAGAGGAGCTGCTGATAGAAGACAGGCAGGTTCCCTTCCTCCACTCATATCCCAAATTCCTGCCAGCTCTGCACTCATGAGCACATCTGATTCCCCAGCAGCCCTGCAAGGCAGCACCTGTCGTTACCCCTGTTGTTTCCTTTGAGATGGAGTCTTGCCTTGTCGCCCAGGCTGGAGTGCAATGGTACAATCTTGGCTCACTGCAACCTCCGACTCCCAGGTTTAAGTGATTCTCTTGCCTCAGCTTCCCAAGTAGCTGGGATTGCAAGTGTGTGCCAACACACCTGGCTAATTTTCGTATTTCTAGTAGAGACAGGGTTTTGCCATGTTGGCCAAACTGGTCTCAAACTCTCGTCCTCGTGATCTGCCCGCTTTGGCCTCCCAAGTGCTGGGATTACAGGTGTGAGCCACCATGTCCAGCCATTATCCCTATTTTATCAATAAAGAAAAGGAAGCACAGAGAGGTTAAGTAACTTGCCCAAGATCACCCAGCCTACCAGGGGCAGAGCTGGGACTCAAACGTAGGCCGCCTGTACCAGAATCGATGCTTTCAAGCAGCACTCCTGACTTCTTCAGCCCAGACAGGCCACTGAGCTTAGGGCACAGACCCTTCCCAAGAAGGGGCCAGGGAGAACCTTGAATGACAAGGTGCACTTGTTCCTATCTTTAAAAATACTTAAAATAGAATAAATATATACTTATTATTTAAATAATCCGTCCAGAGAACAAAAAACAAGAGTCCCAGCAGGTTCCCTGTTAACCTCAGTTAACTGCTGATTTGTAACTTCCTGACCTGTCTTTCCCCATGCACATAACACACATATACAAATCCAAATGGCACATATTATATGCGCACACAAATAGCACGTATTGTATGTGTTAGTCTGAAACTTTTTCCGCCTAAAAATGATGTATTTCATAAAATAAGATGAATAGGTTTGACAGTTCCCTAGGGTGTGAGCTTTGTGAGGGTGGTTCACTCAGCACAGGTGCATACCCGGGCTGTGCTGCCCACATTCCCACTTTGAAGGGAGGGTGAGGTGTAAAGCTCGCAGGGGCGATGGCATTCACAGCTCCCGGTGACTGAGCACCTGCCGGATGCTCACCACTGGTCCAGATGCCTCCCTAGAGAGGCTCGTGGACTTTTTGCAGTGTCCCTAAGGACTGGGCACTTTTATGAACCCAGTTTACAGATGTGGAAACTGAGGCTCAGAGAAAAGGCTTAAGCAGCCCAAGGTCCTAAAGATGAGAGCTGAACCTGTATCTGTCTGACTTTTAAATTTTCCTGAGGGATCAATAAAGGGGTGAGACTCTGGGAGAACAGGATTGGAATCCTTTTTTTCTTTGAGACAGAGTCTCCCTCTGTCACCCAGGCTAGAGAGCAGTAGCACGATCTCGGCTCACTGCAACCTCTGCCTCCTGGGTTCAAGTGATTTTCCTGCCTCAGCCTCCTGAGTGACTGGGATTACAGGTGCCCACCACCATACCTGTCTAATTTTTTTTTTTTTTTTTTTTTTTTTTTGAGACAGAGTCTTGCTCTATCACCCAGGCTGGAGTGCAATGGTGCAATCTTGGCTCACTGCAACCTCTGCCTCCCGGGTTCAAGCAATTCTCCTGCCTCAGCCTCCTGAGTAGCTGGGATTACAGGCATGCACCACCACACCTGGCTAATTTTTGTATTTTTAGTAGAGATGGGGTTTCACCATGTTAGTCAGGCTGGTCTTGAACTCCTGACTTTATGATCCACCCACCTTGGCCTCCCAAAGTGCTGGGATTACAGGTGTGGCCCGTAAGGATGCCTGGCCTTTTTTGTTTGTTTTTGTATGTTTAGTAGAGATGGGGTTTTACCTTGTTGGCTGGTCTCGAATTTCTGACCTCAAGTCATCCGCTCACCTCAGCCTCCTAAAATGCTGGGATTACAGGTGTAAGCCACCGTGCCTGGCCAGGATTGGAATCCTTTAAAAAAAACATAGATGATAGATAGATAGATAGATAGATAGACAGACAGACAGACAGACAGACACACACATACACACACACAGATAGTCCTAGACACTTAGGATCATTCAACTTCTGACTTTTCAACTTTATAATGGTGTGAGAGCCATGCATATTCAGCAAAAACCATACTTTGAATTTTGCATTTTGATTGAAAATTCTTTATACTAACTTCTTTGTAAAATAGGCCGGTGCTAGGTGATTTTGCCTAACTGTGGGTAAGGTCCGTGTCCTGAGCACACGGAAGACAGGCGAGGCTGAGCTGTGGCACAGGTGAGATGTATTCAGTGCATTTCCGACCTGTATTTCTGACTTCCGATGGGTTATCCGGGCGCAACACACTGTAACTTGGGGAGCATCTGTGTCCACAGTCATGTGGGTACACTCATCCATACAGAGACAGTGATATACATATAAGTACTATTTCTTAATAATTAAAAAGAAATTACACCTTTTTTCTTTTTTTTAGAGAGATGGAGTCTTTCTGTCGCCCAGGCTGGAGTGCAGTGGCGTGATCTCGGCTCACTGCAACATCTGCCTCCTGAGTTCAAGCAATTTTCCTGCCTCAGCCTCCCAAGTAGCTGAGACTACAGGCACGTGCCACCACGCCCAGCTAATTTTTTGTATTTTTAGTAGAGACTGTGTTAGCCAGGATGGTCTCAATGTCCTGACCGCATGATCCGCCTGCCTTAGCCTCTCAAAGTGCTGAGATTATAGGCGTGAGTCACCATACCCGGGCTAGAAAGTACACTTTTTAAAAGCCAAAGGACTAAGCAGTCAGGGGTTCCTCTTCTGCCACCCTTAAATAGTGGGTTCAGGACTCCACGGGGCAGCTTCCCTGTCTGTTTCCAGAACCAGAACCGGCAGTCCACTCTCCTTAATCCCATCTGTGTCGAGTGATGCCAAAAGTCAAGCTCTCCCTCTCTGGATCACATTCAAGGCAACCAAGTGGAATGCAGCCCAGCGAGCCTGACCCTGGCTGTCCCCGTGTTTCCAGAGAGCTCTTTAGAGAGTCCCTGGATTGTTCCTGCCTCTTCACTCTGGCCTTTAAAGGGCCTTTCTAGGCCAGGCGCAGTACCTCATGTCTGTAATCCCAGCACATTGGGAGGCCAAGGTGGGCGAATCACGTGAGGCCAGGAGTTCAAGACAAGCTTGGCCAAGAGGGTGAAGAAACCCTGTCTCTACTAAAAATACAAAAAAAAAAAAAAAAAAAAAAAAAATTAGCCAGGCCTGGTGGCGCATGCCTGTAGTCCCAGCTACTCAGGAGGCTGAGGCAGGAGAATTGCTTGAACTCAAGAGGTGGAGGCTGCATGAGGGATTTTGAATACACTTTATAAAAGTTGTTTACTGCTCTTTATGAAAGTTTGATACACTTTATAAAAAGTCCAATACTTTTTATGAAAATTACTCAGAAATACTGCAGCAATTTATATGCCTTTCAGGCATGTGTGGGAGTTACAAGCTAGTCCAAAAAGAGAATCAGAGGGCAAGATTTGGAAAAGAAGGGCGGGAAGTGTATTTTATAATTATCAAGCCACACTTGGTCTTCATCCAACATTTACAACTAGCGACTTCCCCAGCATACCTGGAGCTTAATAACTGCTTGAGGTTGGCCGGGCGCGGTGGCTCACTCCTTTAATCCCAGCACTTTGGGAGGCCGAGGTGGGCGGATCATCTGACGTCAGGAGTTTGAAACCAGCCTGACCAACATGGAGAAACCCCATCTCTACTAAAAATACAAACTTAGCTGGGGATAGTGGCTCATGCCTATAATCCCAGCTACTCGGGAGGCTGAGGCAAGAGAATCGCTTGAACCTGAGAGGTGGAGGTTGTGGTGAGCAGAGATCACGCCATTGCACTCCAGCTGGGTAACAAGAGCAAAACTCCATCTCAGAAAAAACTGCTTGAGGTGTGAACAACTGGGGACCCACCTGAACGAGGGCAGTTTTTCCTGGTAGCCCAAACCCGTGGCAATTCTTACCTGTGGCAGTGGATGGCACCAATATTTGATGCTGCCAGTTGCCTGGTGGCACCCTGGGTTGGTGTCAGCATACTCTTTGATGTGTTAGGAAATCCTTGCCCAGCTCGGTGGTGCCTCCTCTTACTTCCAAGGTGGGCAGTTGTTTAAAGGGGGTGTGTTGACACCCAGGTTGTCCAGGCAAGACCTTGGGCTGGCATTGTCCACATCTGGACAGCAGCCTGAATGGCTCCTTCGTCCCTGGATTGTTCAGGGCCTTGAGAACATGAGAACCACTGCGCCATCCGTAGACTCTCCAGACCCATAGTAAGTCAAGAGGGTCACAGACCCCTGGCAGTCTTCCCCAGCATGGCTTGCCCGCCATGCAGAATAACCAAGTACCTTGTGGTCCTGGTTGGTCCTCCCAGGATATTGATTTGGCCAGAGCATCCAGTGAAGTCTTACATCCCCCAAGGCCTGAGGAGGGCCCTGGGATCTGAACCTTCCAGAAACCAGCAGGGCTGCCAGGGTCACCCCAGCCTGAGTGGCCACACTCTCTCCTCCTGGTCGGGAGCCACCTGCAGCCGAGCGTTCTGCCCGAGCCTTGGCTCTTGGTGTTTCTTCACAGCTCCGTCTCTCCGAGTGCTCCCATCTGATACATGTTTCAAAGTTCAATCCCAGGGTAGCCAAAAGCATGAAGCTGCCATGGAGAAAGGCTGAAAAACAACCAGACATTCCAAGCAGCCTGCTCTCGGAGGATTGCAGATGTGACCGAGCAGTCTGAGAGGGCCGGCGGGGTCACCTGGCAAGTCTGGCAGTTTCCAGTCTGGGAACTCTGTCTCTTTTTTTTTTTTTTTTTTTGAGATGGGGTCTTGCTCCGTTGTCCTGGCTGGAGTGCAGTGGCATGGTCTTGGCTCACTGCAACCTCCGCCTCCCAGGTTCAAGCGATTCTCCTGCCTCAGTCTCCCAAGTAGCTGGGACTACAGGTGTGTGCCACCACACTCGGCTAAGTTTTTGTATTTTTAGTAGAGACAGGGTTTCACCACGTTGGCCAGGCTGGTCTCGAACTCCTGACCTCGTGATCCACCCGCCTCGGCCTCCCAAAGTGCTGGAATTACAGGCATGAGCCACTGCGCGCGGCCTGGGGACTCTCTTTGTTTGGAGTGGGGCTCCTAAAGGAAATGCTGCCTGTAAATCATAACTAGGCTGTAAATCTTATGCTGAAACTCCTTCATCATGAGCAAAATGCAAACTAAAATGATATCTGGATGCCACTCCTTACCTTCCATTGGTCAAGAACCAAAAGCGACACATCACGAGGAGCTGGGTGGGGGGTAGTGGGCATCACACAGCCCTGTTGTCATTGTCTGGGGAGCCAGCTGGTGTTATCTTTATGCAGGGCAGGTTGGCAGCTGTCACCATGCAAATGCGTGTCCTTTGGTCTGGCAACTCCACTCTTAGGAGCTCACTCTCAGATACTCTCGCACAAACGCAGAAGGTCCCATGGACAACGATGATATTGTTAACAAACGTAAAAAATTAGAAAACACGGGCTCAGTGGCTCGTGCCTGTAATCCGGGCACTCTGGGAGGCTGAGACGGGAGGATTGCTTGAGCCCAGGAATTCAAGACCAGCCTGAGCAACACGGTGAAATCCCATCTCTAAAAAATATAAAAATTAGAAAAGATAAAAAAATATAAATAAATAAACATATATATATATATATATATATATATAAATGAACCTGGCATGGTGGTATTCACCTGTGGTCCCAGCTACTCAGGAGACTGAGGTGGGAGGACCACTTGGGCCCAGGAGGTTGAGGCTGCAGTGAGTCATGATGGCGTCACTATACTCAAAAAAAAAAAAAAAAAATTAGAACTAAATGTCCACCAATAGGGACCCAGTTAAATATGATACGTTACTACAGTGGAATATTATGCAGCTGATAAAAGGAATGAGTTATTTCTGTATAGAAAAGCAGCAAATCCCAAGATATATTATTAAGCTAAAAAAGCAAAGTGCAGAGTGGTATGTCTTTAGTAGTACGTATATAACATTTGTGTGAAAAAATGGGTGAGGGAAAAAATATAGTAATTGTTTGCATCTGCACAAGATGCCTTTGTGGAGGAGAACTTGGTGCAGAAAGACAGACTTGAGCGGGCGAGTGTTTTTGCCTTTAAAATCTAGAATAATATGCAAGAATGGTGTATTTTAAACTAAACTGTGTAGCTATGATCAGTCTTCGTTTTTGTTTTTGTTTTTTTCCTTTTAACCAAACTGTCTTTGGCAAATGGACGTTAGATCAGTCTTTTCCATCGAATTTTGATGTGGAAAGAACACTCCTGGTTGCAATTTCTTTTTTTTTTTTTTTTGACCTGATGTCTCACTGTGTTGCCCAGGCTGGGATGCAGTGGCATGATCTTGGCTGATTGCAATCTCCACCTCCTGCGTTCAAATGATTCTCCTGCCTCAGCCTCCCGAGTAACTGGGATTAAAGGAACCTGCCACCACACCCGGCTAATTTTTTTTTTTTTTTTTTTTTTTTTTTTGTATTTTTAGTAGAGATGGGGTTTCACCATGTTAACCAGGCTGATCTTGAACTCCTGACCTCAGGTGATCTCCCCACCTCAGCCTCTGAAAGTGCTGGGATTACAGGGGCAAACCACTGCGCCCGGCCCTGGTTGCACTTTGTGAACAGCACTTTGGGGTCTAGAAGGTAACATGCTGCCTTTTAGAACAAAATTCCTACAAATGTGAGTTTGCAAGATCTAATTGGCTTTTATTAGCCATTTTGTATCAGGCAACATCCCATCTACAGAATAGAAAGGTGCTCCCATGAGTCAGCAAAAGGCCGCAGAGAGTGGAAACAGTAAAATTCCGATGGGTCGCCTCAGTTACTTTCCTTGTAGGATGAAAGCGTGGGGAGCACACTGCCCTGCTGGCTCAGGGGGACTGCAGCCCTTTTGATTGGTTGTTGCTGTTGTATGTCTCCTATTTTTTGGAAAACTCGCCAATTTCTTCTTTTTTGCGACAATGTCTCGCTCTGTCGCCCAGACTGGAGTGCAGTGGTGTGATCTCGGCTCACTGCAACGTCCACCTCCCGGGTTCAAGCAATTCTCCTGCCTCAGCCTCCCAAGTAGCTGGGATTACAGGCACCTGCCACCATGCCCGGCAGGAGAATCACTGGAACCTGGGAGGCAGGGGTTGCAGTGAGCTGAGATCGCACCATTGTACTCTAGCCTGGATGACAGAGTGAGACTCTGTCTCAAAAAAAGAAAAAAAAAGACAACATGATTGGAAGTCCAGAAATAAATCATCGCACTTCTAGTCCATTGATTTCTATAAGAGTGCCAAGACCATTCAGTGGACAAATAATAGTTTCTAAATAAATAGCGCAAAGGCAATTAGATGTTTACATGTAAAACTGTGATGCTGGACCTTTGCCTCATACCATATATAAAAAAATTAACCCAAAATGGATCAAAGGCTAAAATATAAGAGCTAAAAATTACAGAAGTCTTAGAAGAAAACAAGTATAAATCCTTCATGACCTTGAGTGAAGCAATGGTTTGTTAAATATGATGCCAAAAGCACAATCTAGAAATGAAAACAAATTGATAAATTGAATTCTATCAAAGTTTAAAACTTTTGTGCTTTAAAGACATCATTAGGCAACACTCATAATCCCAGCACTTTGGGAGGCTGAGGCAGGAGGATCACTTGGGCCCTGGAGTTTGAGACCAGCCTTGGCAACATTGTGTATAGACTCCATCGGTACAAAAAGTAAATCAATCAGGCATGGTGACATGCTACTCAGGAGGCTGAGGAGGGAGGATCGCTTGAGCCCAGGAGGTTAAGGCCGACTGAGCCATGATCATGTCACTGCACTCAGGCCTGGGTGACAAAGAGAGCTTGTGTCTAAAATCATTTTTAAAAATTTTCTAACACTGGATTGTGGAGGTGACTGCATAATCCTATAAAATCTCTAAAAACCATTAAATTGTACACTTAGAAAAGATGAATTTCCGTGGTGTGTTATAGTTAATAAAGCTGGTTTGGTTTTTTTTTTTGTTGTTCTTCTTGTTTTTTTTTGGAAACAGAGTCTCACTCTGTTGTCCAGGTGGGAGTGCAGTGACAAGATCTTGGCTCACTGCAAACTCCACCTCCTGGGTTCAAGTGATTCTCTTGCCTCAGCCTGCAAGTAGCTGGGATTAGAGGTGCGCACCATCATACCTGGTTAATTTTTTGGAGAGACAGGGTTTTGCCATGTTGACCAGACTGCTCTCAAACTCCAGACCTCAAATGATCCACCTGCCTTGGCCTCCCAAAGTTGGAATTACAGGCATGAGCCACCACACCTGACCAATAAAGCGTTTTTAAAAATCCGTCTTTGGTTAGCTGAAGGATTTAACTCCTCTTGTGAGAGGGCAGTTTTCAGCAGATGTGGGACCCCGGTAAGCGACTTGATTTCCTGGTGTCTCCGTTTCCTCCCCTGTGAAGGAGGAATAACACTTCCCTCAGGAGGAAGGCGAAAGGCAGTGAAGGCAGCTGGCTTATGCAGTAATGCTGAGATAGCAGCTGCTAATCTGCCCCAGATGCCACTGTTCGGGTCAACAGGTGGTAGTGAAACCAGGCAGAAGTCTGGGAGGGTGAGTCCAGTCCAGACAGACTGGGGCCAGCAAATCCCTGAGTTAAAAGGAAATGACCTAGAATCAGACAACTGCTCGTTTGCAAAGAAAATGGGATTTGCCAGCTGTTCTCAACTCAAGGCATGCTCTGTTTCTGGCGGCTGCGCGGCAGTGTCCCTTGGCCATGGCTCCTCCACTATGGGAGCGAGCAGGGGGCACCCAGGTCTCCCTGCCCAGCCAGAGTCCCTGCAGGAGGCCCTCCGGATCTCTCAGTAATGGGCTCTCTTTCTTCTTTGTCAGCCTGAAGACTCCTCGAAATGAAAAGGCCTTCCGGATCTTTGCTGTGAGGCAGTGAATTTCTAGCACGGGAGAAGGGGCATCTTCAAGAGGGCTTTGGGGTTTTGCTTTTACTTTTATTTTGTCATTGTGGGGAGGGGTATATGGAGAGTCAGGAAACTCCCTTTGACCGGTGTTCAGTGTCCATCACTCTGTGGCCTTTGGGTGAGGTGACATCTCATCCCCCCCACTGAGGCAGCAGCATCCTGGGGTGCTCAGCGAGACCCCTGGTGCCCAATCCTGCTGGGGCCCGGGGGTCTCCATCTGGGTGCCCTCTCTCCTTTAGACACCTGACCTGTCTCTTAAAGGGGACAGTTGCCAAAATACTACTTGCTATGTGTTCTTCCGTTGGTGGGGAAAGTTGATTTCAAACCCCCCGCCATCCCCTACAAAGAGAGCAAACCTTCTGGAGCTCACGGTTGTGAAGTATTTACGGTGTCAAAAGAGGCCTCTCAAGGAAGTGCCAGTGAGTTTCAGGAATGAAGTAGAAGGTAGTTATTTAAAAATAAAAAACACAGTCCGTCCCTACCAATAGAGGAAAATGATTTTAATGTTTGCTGGTCAGACAGACAAATGGGCTGGAACAAGAGGGCTGGGGGTGTGAGAGACCCCGGCTCTGCCCTGGCACGTGTCCTTGCTGGTGACCTGCCACGGGTCCCATTCAGTGGCCGCATGCAGGCCGGCTCTATACACAGCAGTGCTGGTTTCTGTAGAGTTCAGCAGTAACTTCAAGAGATGTATCTTGTCTTTGTCAGGCCCCTTGTCTTTGTGGCCCCCTTGTTTCTGCCGTGACCTTTAGTCCCACTGAGGACTAAAAATTAGGAAACTAGGACTCTTTCTTTTTTTTTTTTTTTTTCTAGGCCTAGTCTCGCTCTTTTTGCCCAGGCTGGAGTGCAATGGCACGATCTTGGCTCACTGTAACCTCCGCCTCCCAGGGTCAAGCAATTCTCCTGCCTCAGCCTCCTGAGTAGCTGAGATTACAGGCATGCACCACCATGCCTGGCTAATTTTTTGTATTTTTAGTAGAGATGGGGTTTCTCCGTGTTGGTCAGGCTGGTCTTGAACTCCCGACCTCAGGTGATCCGCCCACCTCAACCTCCCGAAGCGCTGGGATTACAGGCGTGAGCCACTACGCCTGGCCAGGACCCTTTCTTTACCCCCTACCCATTGTGGCTCCCGCCCTGCCTCAGACCGGTTTACATGTCCTGGTTCACACCCAGGACTTTGCTTTGCCAGAGATCCTGTTTGAAGCCCACTTCTTAACTCCGGGTCTCGTAAGGTTCCACTGAGATGTCTGATTACTACCAAAGAAGGACTGCCCTTTGCTGCTTTTTAAAAATGACAACTAAATGTGCAGATTCCCTACACACCCGGTGACCTATTTTTTCAGTCATGGGAGGAATGGAGTCGTTGGTACATTCCTCACCGACGTTAGCAGCTCAGTTTGTGGTTATGAAACCATCCTGCGGCCTCATGACAGTGAGAGATGGGAGTACACTAGAAGGCTCTCTCTTCCTGTTTTTGTGAAATGACTCTTGCCAAACGTTCCCGAGGCTCCGAGGACTGTAGTATGCCCTGGCTCCCTCACTCTGTAAAAGTGCCTCATGAACCCAGACAAAAGCCCACAGTGAAATGAAATATCCTTTTGTAAATAGCATTTCTTTGCAGAAGGTGAAAATTCCACTCTTTACTACTAGGCCAGCCAATAGATAGATCACTTTGGCAAATGCTAGTTTCAAATTTGATTCAAAATATTTCTTAGGCAAAAGAACTAGCAGAAAGCAAAAGATACTGTAGGCTGGACAGGAAACTCTACCTGGGCATCTAGGTGACACCTTCTTTCTTTGCCTTCCTAATAAATGCAGAATCTGAAGGTAAATAGCTTTAAAAAAAAAAAAAAAAAACCCTTTAGGAAGTTGGTAAAAAGCAGTTCAGCTCTTAGCTTGACGGAGCTAAACTTCGCAGGACTGTGTTTGTGCTTCGTGCATCGCAGGGTAGTCGTAATTCATAGGGACCGACTCAGCCCCACATGTCGGAGAGGAAGAATTCGCTCAGCCTGTCAGGTCATGTGTCCAGTTACCACCAAACATCTGGGAAACTTCCCGGTGCTCGGTGTTCTGCTGCCAGACTTCGGTGGCTGTGGCTGTGTTTGCAAGGTAGATCAGATCGCCCTGTGGGGTTTGCAGAATTAGTGAAGAGTCCAGGACAACCCCAGTGGGCTCGCTTCTGAAGCATCTCACCCAAGGGAGACTCGAAGTTTCCAGTGTGAGTTGATCCCATCATTTAAAAGTAAAGTTCCCAGGTTCCATAATACCTCCTTCACTGCTAGGAGGCTAGCAGGATAGAAGATCCTTGCCCAGAGCAGGACCTGGCTGTCTTTTTTTTTTTTTTTTTTTGAGACCAAGTCTCACTCCGTTGCCCAGGCTGGAGTGCAGCGATGTGATCTCGGCTCATTGCAGCCTCTGCCTCCCAGGTGCAAGCCATTCTCCTGCCTCAGCCTCCCAAGTAACTGGGACTACAGGCATGAACCACCATGCCCGGCTAATTTTTCTATTTTTAGTAGAGATGGGGTTTCGCCATGTTGGCTAGGCTGGTCTCCAACTCCTGACCTCAGGTGATCCACCCACCTCGGCTTCCCAAAGTGCTGGGATTACAGGCGTGAGCCACCATGCCCTGTCATGGACCTGGCTGTCTTTTTCATCCTCATAAACATTTTGAAACTGGAACATTTGTCTTCAGAAAATGGAAGCGAGACTACAAATTATAAGCCGTGTCCCTAGCACCAGCTCTCCTGTGCGTGAAACAGAGTCCCTCATGCCATATCAGCGCTTACCGCACGTTTAAAGAGGTCTTGCACCACGCCAGCGGCGTTCCTGGCTCTCCCGCCCCCAGAATGAACGTTTTGGCTTCTGTAGGAGCTTTGTGTGACCATGTTACAAAGCGTGTACGTCTCATTTTGTCTGTAGGCTTACTCAGCCCGCAGTTTGTGTGTGTGCTTTTTTCTATGAAAAATGATGTATTTTGCTACTTCCTGTGTACAAAGTTTTATTGTAAATGTTTTTTGTGCTTTGCGTGAACAGGGGCCTTGTTGCGGTTGTTTCAGTAAAACTGGTTTGATTTCTAAAATGTTTCTGTAACATATCTTTTATGAACAAATCTGAACAAGTTGTGAAATAAAACATTTCAAACCATCTTTCAGGCTCTAGACTGTTTTGTGTTCGCCGCTTCTGCTAGGCTGTGTCACGTACGCAGAGATGCTGACAGCCGGGGGCCTGCTGGAGACCTCCATCCCATCCGCGGGAAGGAGGGAGGAGCTTGCCAAAATGCACGTACAGGTTTAGCAAGGCTGGGGTGGGGGCTCCCTCCGCCTCCCGGGCTCAAGCAATTCTCCTGCCTCAGCCTCCCGAGTAGCTGGGACTACAGGCATGCGCCACCATGCCCAGCTAATTTTTGTATTTTTTGTAGAGATAAGGTTTCCCCATGTTGCCCAGGCTGCTGCTCTCAAACTCGTGGACTCAAGTGGTCCTCCTGCCTCGGCCTCCGAAAGTGCTGGGATTACGGATGTGAGCTAGCCTGTGTATTTCAAGGTAGGGCCTTTAGGGAGGTAATTCAGGTTAAGGGGATCTTAAGGGTATGGCCCTGACCCAATATGACCAGTGTCCTTATGAGAGAGAGAGACATCAGCAGTGTCACAGTCCCTGGCTGTGAGTTTCTCACAAGGTTGGTGATGCCAGTTCCCAGATCACACTCTGAGTGGTGGCGGGCTCAAGGCCATTCTGTCACTGTCTAAGCTCTGGCTGCTGTAACTATGCCCTACCGTGGACTGGGTGACTTAACCCACAGACATGTCTTCCTCACAGTTCTGGAGGCTGGAAGTCCAGGACCAGGGTGCCAGCAGGGTTGGTCCTCTCTGTGGCCTCTCTCTGGTTTGCAAGTGGCTGCCTCCTCATACGGCCTTTCCTCTGGGCACGTACACTCCTAGTACCTTTCTCTCTCTCTCTCATAAGGACACTGGTCATATTGGGTCAGGGCCGTACCCTTAGGACCCATTTAACCTGAATTACCTCCTTGAAGGCCCTACCTTGAAATACACAGGCTGGCTCACACCTGTAATCCCAGCACTTTGGGAAGCCGAGGCAGGAGGACCACTTGAGTCCACGAGTTTGAGAGCTGTCTGGGCAACATGAGGAAACCTTATCTCTACAAAAAACACAAAAATTAGCCGGGCGTGGTGGCGCATGGTTGTAGTCCCAGCTACTTGGGAGGCTGAGGCAGGAGAATCGCTTGAGCCGGGGAGGCAGAGGTTGCAGAGAGCCAAGATGGCACCACTGCACTCCAGCCAGGGTGACAGAGCAAGATCCTGCCCCTCCACCCCCCCCACACACACACACAAAATATAGTCATCTTGGAGGTTAGGGCTTGTTTTGTGTGGTAACAATAAGGAAATGATCAAAGTACGATTTCACAAAGCACACAGTTTATTGCTACACAGATTTTTTTCTTTGAGATGGACTTTTGCTCTTGTTACCCAGGCTGAAGTGCAATGGCTCAATCTCAGCTCACTGTAACTTCTGCCTCCCAGATTCAAGATATTCTCCTGTCTCAGCCTCCCAAGTAGCTGGGATTATAGGCGCCCACCACTGTGCCTAGCTAATTTTTATGTTTTTAGTAGAGACAGGGTTTTATCATATTGGCCAGGCTGGTCTCGAACACCTGACCTCAGACGATCCACCTGCCTCATCCTCCCAAAGTGCTGGGATTGCAAGTGTGAGCCACTGGGCCCAGCCTTACACAAAGATTTTTTTCCTGTAGCTTCCCAGAGCTTAGACAGGGAGAGGATGGCAGCAAATTTCACAGAGAATACACTCGACAGGCAAAGTCCATGAACCCCGTAGTGAATGAGTTCCAGAACGACCAGAGTCTAGCTGCTCACTTTGCATGGGAACAGTCCTCAGTGTGAGGTGTACCCTTCTGCCAGCTGTTCTTGGGAGCGCTGTAAGGTCCCTGGTCCCTAGAAAGCGGTGCCAGCATTGGCCAGAGGCTTTTGAGAGTAGCTCTAAGGTTGGCAGGGTGACCTGTCACAGCTGGAGTTTCTGGCCTTGGGAAAAAGGGCCAAGGGTGCCACCAGAGCTCCCAAGGATCCGTCACACTCGCAGGTCTTCGTGTGTTTGAAGTCCAGTAGTGAGGGTCAGGAGCTCGCAGACAGGGTGTGATAAGGAGCGAGGTCACATTCTCCAAAGAAGAAGGGGCGCAACGTGTTCTGGGTGCGGCAGAACGCGTCACTCACGTAACAACCTGTGGAAGTATCTGGAATCGTTTCAAAGCCGTATGGGCCAGGCGCAGTGAGAGGTTCATGCCTGTAATCCCAGCACTTTGGGAGGCCAAGGTGGATGAATCACTTGAGATCAGGAGTTCGAGACCAGCCTGGCCAACATGGTGAAACCTCATCTCTACTAAAAATACAAAAACTAGCCGGGGATAGTGGCCCATGCCTGTAATCCCAGCTACTCAGGAGGCTGAGGCAGGAGAATCACTTGAACCCAGGAGGTGGAGGTTGCGATGAGCCAAGATCGAGCCACTGTGTTCCAGCCTGGGTGATACAGTGAGATTCCATCTCAAAAATAAATAAATAAAGCCCTATGGGTTCAGGGTGGGAAATGTAGTTCATAACAGTCACCTTCTTCCCAGGCATCGGTCCAAAGGCAGCCCCTTTCCACCCAAGCACAGTCACATCTCCCCGAGTTCCTCAGTGCGCCAAAGCCCCAGAGGAATTTGGGGGCATGCAGTGAATGCGGCTGCCTTCCTCCCAGGGTCTCGAGTGTGGCCCTTTTCCATGTGTGCTGGGGATGGCTTTCCTCTTTAATAAATACCAGGCTTTCACAACGTTGCTTTTAAAACGTTGAGTAAGTTCAGATTGTGCAGGTCAATTGCAAAGATCAGCAAGATTGGATAATAGTGGTTCATGTTTGCAAAATACTTCCAGCTCTGCCCGCAGCATCCTCTGCGCGTGGCCCTTGTCCTGGTACATACAGGTTGTTACTGCTCCAAATATCGTTATTTTGACCAATGTGCTTGGCGTTCCCTGTGTTGTCTTCTCCTCTAAAACTGTCCTCCAGGCCTTCACTGCTTCAGCCACTGCTGTCCTGGCTCCTACCCTAGGAAAGGGAGGCCACAGCCAAACAGAGGGAACAAACGGGTCGATGTTGGCTTTTGAGTTTCTACACTGACTTCTGGTTTGTCTGGTTGTTTGTTTTGAGACAGAGTCTTGCTCTGTCACTCAGGCTGTCACTCAGGCTGGAGTGCAGTGGCGTAAGAATTTAGGCTCGCTGCAATCTCTGCCTCCCAGTCTCAAGCGATTCTCCCACCTCAGCTACCCAAGTAGCTGGGACTACAGATGCATGCCACCACACCTGGATAATTTTCGTACTTTTTGTGGAGGTGGGGTGTTGCCATGTTGCCCAAGCTGGTCTTGAACTTCTGGACTCAAGTGATCCTCCCATCTCAGCTCCTCAAAGTGCTGAGATTACAGGTGCAAGCCACCACACCCCACCTGTTTGTCTCTTCACTTTTTAATTTTGATGCAATTTCAGACTGGCAGAAAAGTTGTGAGAATAGTACAAAGAATTTCCATATACCTTTCATTCAGATTCCCATATTAGTGTTGAACAGCATTACTCATTTTCTTCCTCTGTCTCATTTCTAAATTATTTAAGAGAGAATTGTAGGCATCACACTCCTTTTATCTCAATACTTTGAGTGTATATTTCCTAAGAATGAGGACATTGTCTTCCATAGCCATGATGTAATTTTCTAAATCAGGAAATTAACATTGGTGCAATGTATCATCTAATTGATAGACTGTTCAGATTTTACCAGTTGTCTCAGTAATATCCTTTATGGCAAAAGAAAATCTCCGGGCATGGGGTACATTCAGTTTCCATGTTTTCTTTTTTGGTTTTGGGTTTGCTTGTTTGTTTTTTGTTTTTGAGACAGGGTCTTCATCTGGTGTTTCCCAGGCTGGAGTGCAGTGGTGCAATCAGGGCTCACTGCAGCCTCAACCTCCTGAGCTCAAGTGATCCTCCCACCTCAGCCTCTGCAGTAGCTGGGACCACAGGTGTGTGCCACCATGCCTGGCTAATTTTTGTTTTTGTTTTTGGTTTCATTTTTTTGTAGAGGTGGGGTTTTGCTATGCTGCTCAGGCTGATCTCAACTCCTGAGCGCCACTGATCCTTCCACCTCAGCCTCCAGAGCCCTGGGATTACAGATGTGAGCCACCGTGCGGGAAGCTTTCAAGTCTTTTTAGTACCCTTGCACCTGGAATTGCTCCTTAGTTTATCTTTGTCTTTTTTTTTTTTTTTTTTTTTTTTGAGACAGGGTCTCCCTCTGTCGCTCAGGCTGGAGTGCAGTGGCATGATCTTGGCTCACTGCAACCTCCGTCTCCCAGATTCAAGCGATTTTCCTGCCTCAGCCTCCCAAGTAGCTGGGATTACAAGCGTGCGCCACCACACCTGGCTAATTTTTGTATTTTTAGTAGAGACAGGATTTTGCCATGTTGGCCAAGCTGGTCTCAAACTCCTGACCTCATGATCCACCCTCCCCAGACTCCCAAAGTGCTGGGATTACAGACATGAGTCACCACACCTGGCCGAGAGGCTCTGACTTCTGTTTTTATAGAACATTAAATTCCAGCCCAAGGAGAAGGGGGAAGGAGAGCATTCTGAATTAACTGATTTAAACCTGAAATAATAGGAAAACCAGGATGCATCTGCTTGAATGAGGAGATAAAGCTTTATTCCACCTAGTTGGTTGGCAATGGGGGAGGAGGTCAAGTTTCATTACAGAAAAATAGATTTGTGGTCAGATGCGGTGGCACAAGCCTGTAATCCTAGCACTTTGGGAGGCCAAGGCAGGTGGATCACCTAAGGTCAGGAGTTCGAGACCAGACTGGGCAACATGGTGAAACCCCATCTGTACTAAAAATATAAGAATTAGCCAGACTTGGTGGCGCGCACCTGTAATCCCAGCTACTCGGGAGGCTGAGGCAGGAGAATTGCTTGAACCGAGGAGGCAGAGATTGCAGTGAGCAGAAATCGTGCCACTGCACTCCAGCCTGGGTGACAGCAAGACTTGGTCTCAAAAAAAAAAAAAAAAGAAAAAGAAACCACGCTTCCTGTTTCTCCAGCCATTCAATACTGGATGAGGTTGCAGGTAAACATCCGATTCGAGCCACGCTGCCCCTCACCTCCATTCTCTCCTGGACTCACTCCAGGAAGGTCCCGCATGTGATCTGGCCCGGCTGTCTGCTCTTTATTGAGTTGAACCTGCCAAAACATTATAATTTGTCTTCACAACAACCCCATGACATAAGAACTATTATTGTGCCCATTTTTCAGATGAGAAAACTGAGGCTTGACTTAAATCATTTGGCTCAGATAAAGCAGTTAAGAGGCAGCGCCAAGACCCTGGGCCTCTCTGCTGATCCAGCCACCCTTTGTGGATGTGGCAATCACACCTGGAACATGCTTGCAGAGCCATCCAGGTGCACAGCAAGAATCGGAAGTCCCACACCCCAGCTCCACCCCTGCTGCTGAGTGTCATCAGCCATCAGGGTCCCTCTCTGAGCCCCAGTGGGAGACCAAGGTCGCATGGCTGATAGGCGCCTGAGCCAGGCTTCCCTGCTGCACAGACACTCCACTCTCCCAACCATCTCACAAAGTCTCCGTGTTTCTGCCTTCTGAGGTTGTCGCCCCCACCCCAAGTCCTCTAGCTTGAGTCACCAGCCCCATTCGGGACACTTTACCATTCCCAAGATCACCAGACAGCAGCAGGTAACTGAACAGTCAGGAGCTCATGTCGTGGAGTCCCAGAGCAGCCCCTTCTAGCTGTGTGGTCTTGGGCAAGTTCCTTAACCTCTCTGTGCCTCAGAGTCCTTATCTGTAAAGAGGGGACCATCATGGTTCCTGCCTCGCTAAGTGATTATAAGAAATAAATGAGGCAATATATGAAAAGTGCTTCACCAGGACTTGGACCCAGACTGCTGAATAATATCCTAACAAGGAAGGCACTGTAAATGTGTTTGCTAATAGCAGGATGATACATGAACGGTTCTAAAAATGGCCGAGCAATCAAGGGGGACCTTGAGCAATAAATGGCGAGTGGCACAAGGTCGGAGATAGCCAGGTCCATGCGCGTTTATGCCTCTCCACACGCTCAGACTTTTACTGATGCGATTCCATCACAGCAGCCGTGAGCTCCATGGAGGTGAGGCAGTTCTTTCTAGGACTTCCTGTTGGCTCCTTGGTGAGCTGCAGGCACACAGGCTCAAGCCACGCCACAAGTCGGCCGTCAGTACTGCAAACCGTACCTAGTGGGATATAGCGGGATACTTACTCAATATGTACATGTTATGGATGAAACCTTCCGCATCAAACAGAGTAACATTAATATCAAGAGGAACGGATAGGCTGGGTGCGTGGCTCACACCTGTATCCCCAGCACTTTGGGAGGCTGAAACGGGCGGATCGCTTGAGGTCAGGAGTTAAAGACCAGCCTGGCCAATATGGTGAAACCCCCTCTCTAGCAAAAATATAAAAAATTAGCCAGGTGCGACGGTGTGCACCTGTAATCCCAGCTACTCGGGAGGCTGAGGCAGGAGAATCGCTTGAACCTGGGAGGCAGAGGTTGCAGTGAGACAAGATCACGCCAGTGCACTCCAGCCTGGGTGACAGAGAGAGACTCCATCTCAGGAAAAAAAAAGGAGAGGATAGAGGAAAGGGTTCATGAACCAGTCTAGGGAGAGTGACGTGGACAAGAAGAGCATCCTGGCCTGTCCTGGTCGTTCTAGCTGTGTGGTCTTGGGCAAGTTCCTTAATCTCGTGCCTCAGTGTCTTTATCTGTAAACAGGGGACCATCACGGTTCCTGCCTCAGTGGTCCATCAGCACCTTCCGAGGAAGCATCTTTGATGTGGGCAGAGCCTTCGGTGGCAGACCCTGGGCACTTATCACAAGTGACAGCATGACAGTGTCTGTTAAGACTGTCGATTCGAGCCGGGGGAATCCTGCTATCCTGATGGCCACAGAGTCTTCTGATGGGGACTGAGAGAGGAAGAGAGTGTGCCTGGAGTCCTTATCCAGATAGGGGCAGTCTTTGTGGATTAGGCAAAACATCTGGTCCCTGCTGTCATGGCGTCTTTTAAAATGTAGGATGGAGTCTTTTTCCAGGATGGAGTTACTTATGTCAAGGATGTGCTATATGGTGCATATATCCAGTGCCACTTTGATGAATGAATGAGTGAATGAATGAATGAATGCACAGCTGGTGGCACCAACCCTGGAGGAGCGTGTGTGGACACTGTTCCCATTTTCCGATTCCAGCCGCTCCAGGCTGCAGGTCAGGATGTGTGTGGCCGTATACAGCTGCTCCATGGAGGATGAGGGTCAGAAAACGATGACTTCCTGGGTGGGAGAGACAACTGCGTCTGCTTCCACCAACTCAGCCCTGGGGAGAAGAGGGTTTGTTTCTGTGACTCCCCTTTCTGACTTTTTCTCTGGGCCATTGGATGTTTTCCTGTTAAACGAAGGGACTACAAGGAGGCAGAAGGTAAATGGGGATGATTTCTCCCTAGAGAGTTGACGAAGAGCATGGGGAACCAAGAGCCTCGTTGAGAGTTTAAACCTCCTCCCTCCTCACCGATCCCCTTGCCTGGTGGGCTGGGCTCAGGAAACTGATGGAGAAAAGGGACTCTGTGTCTCCTCCATGTGCGCATATGTGCAAGTGTGTGTGTGTGTGTGTGTCTGTGCATGTGTAAAGGGGGAGCCCAAGGGAAAGGAAACGGATAAAACATGAACACATTTCTCGTGGCTGCGTCACTGTTTCCCTGGATCCAGAAGTAGTGTAATGCAAGCTGCATCTTCAACACGGTGTGATAGAAACCAGACAGCTACTGGATTCCACATGCTCCATCTTACCTGTGCCGGGCACTGTCTTCAGCTTCACAAATACTAATTTCTTCTTTTTTTGAGACAAACTTTTACTCTTGTCATCCAGGCTGGAGTGCAATGGCAGTGATCTCAACTCACCGCAACCTCTGCCTCTCAGGTTCAAGTGATTCTCCTGCCTTAGCCTCCCAAGTAGCTTGAATTATAGGAGCCCTCCAACACACCCGGCCAGTTTTTTATTTTTGTTTTCATTTTTTTTTTTTTGAGACGGAGTCTTGCTCTGTCACCCAGGCTGGAGTGCAGTGGCGCAATCTCAGCTCACTGCAACCTCCACCTCCTGGGTTCACGCAATTCTTCCGCCTCAGCCTCCCAAGTAACTGGGACCATAGGTGCGTGCCAGCATGCCCAGCTAATTTTTTTGTATTTTTTGAGTAGAGAAGGGATTTCACCACGTTGGTCAGGATAGTCTCGATCTCTTGACCTCGTGGTCCGCCCGCCTTGGCCTCCCAAAGTGCTGGGATTACAGGCATGAGCCACCGCACCTGGCCTAATCTTAATTTCTTAATCCTCATAGCAACCCCCTGAGGTAGGTGTCATTATTATCCCCATTTTACAGAAGAAAACACTGAGGCACAGAGAGGTTAAGTGACTGATGCAAGTTCACACAGGCTGGAGGGAACAGAACTGGGATTTGAGTCTGAGTGACCCAGTTCCTGAGGCCATCAATTGCATAATGCACTCAGTCTTTCCAGGGCATCGCAGGATAGTTCTCAGGTCCCAGACTCCTGGGTCAAAACCAGAAGCATGTCATGAAGAATATCAGGTCAAGAAAGATAAAAAAAAAAAAAAAAAAAGACATTAGCCAGGGGCTGGGTGCAGCGGCTCACACCTGTAATTCTAGCACATTAGGAGGCCAAGGCAGGCAGATCACAAGGTCAAGAGATCGAGACCGTCCTGGCCAAGGTGGTAAAACACCGTCTCTACTAAAAATACGAAAATTAGCCGGGAGTGGTGGCGCGCACCTGTAATCCCAGCTACTCAGGAGGCTGAGGCAGGAGAATTACTTGAGCCTGGGAGGTTGCAGTGAGCCGAGATTGCACTGCGGCACTCCAGCCTGGCAACGGGGCGAGACTCCATCTCAAAAAAAAAAAAAAAAAAATCAACTGGGTATGGTGGTGCTCACCTGTCATCCTAGCTACTTAGGAGGCTGAGGCAGGAAGATGGTTTGACCTTGAGAGGTCGAGGATGCAGTTAGCTATGATCCCACCACTGCACTCCAGCCTGGGTGACAGAGCAAGACCCTGTCTCAAGAAAAGAATTCAATTCAATTCAATGCAGGTACTGATAGTGCCCAGATCACTAGCTCTGTGCTCAGCAAACTTTATCCCAGCAGCAGTGACGTGGATCAGAGTGGCGACCATTTCACAGACTAGATGCTTCTCTCCCTGCCGGTCTCCCAGATGCTAAGGAGGGAGAATCCCAGTCTCAGCCTTCCATACCGCCTTCCCTTCCAGACTGTGCGGGCTGGTTTTTCCTCTAGTTGCTTTGCCAATTTGAGAGCAACAAATCCCACCACCTGCCACACACTAAGAGGATAATTCGTTTTTGAAACAAAAGGGCACCTAATACAGTGGGGACACCCCGAGGTGTTGGCAGAGATGGGTCCCAGCTTGGAGTGGCCGCAGGTGCTCCTGTTTGACCCCCAGTGGCCCCTTCGTATGGAATTTCTGCACTGCCCCAGGGACTGGGGGACCTAACCCCAAAGTGTGGTCAAGGAAAGGGAGTTTAGACGCTGCCAGCATCTCCCGGCAGCCTGTGTGGCCTCAGCTTACCTCGCCAGCTGTCTTTCAGAACTGCCCTGGGTAGCTCGCTCACCAGTTGGTGACAACACAATTTGACGATCATAAGAGTGGATGGGGGGTGGGCATGGCTGCAGGCTGGGAGTTACCTAGCAGAAGATCACCAGGGGCTGGGGCTGCCTTTAGCCACCGCAGTTACCCTCCCGGCTCAGGAAGCAAAGCCTGGAGGGGTTTTCGAGGATTGCTGTCTCTAGTCCCCCTTTCTGCTCAGCTGTTTCCCCCGTATCTCTCTTTAGACTAAGAACCAGCTCTATTTCTCTGATAGCAGAATGAGAGCGATGGTGCCATTCTCAGCACTTCGGATGGCAGATGCCAGAATTTTGTGGGTGTACAGCGATGCGTCATGCTAGCTGGTCACGGATCCTACATTCTAACAAAAAGACAACGAGAAAAGATAAAAGGATGACTAAGAAAGCCGCGACTCCTCCACATGTGAGTCACGAGGCCGCCCCAGCATCGTGATTTTGGATGTGCGATGAGAGCTTTCTCCTTCATTCTGTCAACACGTGAGGTTCTCAAGTGAATGCTCTGGATTGAGCACAGGAGATAGAGTGGTTCCCAGGGGAGAGGTGGACAAGAGTCTCCAAAACAGCAGTGGTAGTCAGTGGCAGGTGGCTTTGAAGTGGGGAATTTTGTGTATAAAGACAGGGAGGCTTCCTGGCAGAGGAATCTGGTCTGTATCCTAGGAGCAATGGCCACAGTCACTGAAGTGTTCATCCAGGGGGCTGGGATGCGATTTGCATCTCAAAGGTTCCTTCTGATGGCAGCATGGAAAATGGGTAGACAGGGCCAGCGCAGAGTCAAGGAGACCAGTTGGAGGCTGTTACCCAGCCCAGGTGAGAGATTTCAGCAGCTCAGACTAGGGTGGTGGCTACTAGGATGGAGAGAAGCTGGTGGAGAGATACTGAGGGAAAAACACTGGCTTGGGAGTACACGGGCTTTGGGGAGAGGGAGAAGGCAGGGTCAGACGCCTTCTGGTTACCCAGCTTCGTAAAGCCAGACTGGGTGATGTTGTCAATCAATCCAGGTACCTTTGAGTTGAGGAAGGAGGTAGAAAGAAAAACCGTGGCCATAGTAAAATTTTTTAAAACATGTGATCTATGATGTGACATCATCTTGGTTTTACAATGTACGGAAAAAAGACTGAAACTTACTACAGATTAAGAGAGGTGCTCTCTGAGCAGGGGACTGATTTCTTTCTACTTTTCACCATGTCCCAAATTCATTAATGATCATGTCTGATATTGTAATTAGCAGAAGCTCTGCCTCTGCACTGCCAGCGACCAGCTGCATCTTTCTGAGGCACCGCCCTGGGCCTCTGAGCCCTCCAGCTGCACCGGGCTATAGCTGGGTTCTTGCTCCCAGAGCCCAGAGCTAAGTCGCTAGGCATGGGAGGTGGCTGTCCACGCATGGAGGGCCAAGCTCTTCCGCCTCCACTAAATAAATAGTAACGGTAGAAGTAGTAATAACATGTGTAATAGTAATAGTAACAGTAGTAATAATAGCAGCAGTAATAGTAGTAAGTGGCAGTTGTAGGAGTAATACTGCTATTGCTGGTAATAATCCCAGTAATGACAGTACTGTAGTGTTAGTAATGACAGAACTGGTAAAAATAGTAGGAGCAGCAGTAGTGATAAAAATGCTCATCGTAATACTCACAGTAGCAACGGCCTCAGCTAGCGTCTAGTGCTCACTGCATCCCAGACACCCTTGTGAGCATGCTCAGAGACAAACGCATTTACTCTCCAAGACACCTATGAGGAAGGTGGTGCTGTCACCAACCTCCGTTCACAGATAAAGAAACTGAGGCACGGGGCTTTTACGTGATTTGCCAAGGTCTCCCCACTATTAAAAGACAGGGCCACCAGGCGTAGTGGCTCACTCTTGTAATGTATTGGAAACAGATGCTCGGTGCTGCAAAGAAAAATCAGCACCGAGACAGAGGATCTCACAGCAAAGCAATTTTTACTTTTTTTACTTCCTGGACTGCAGGAAGGGCACCCTCGCTAGCTATGCTGCCATGAGAGTACAACGAACAACGGAAAAGCAGACCTATTTATTCCTTACATATTTGGGGTCGTCCTTACTGCTGTGTCTGATCTCTGTTGGCTGGAGCCAGACCTCACAATCTAAACTAAAACCTGATTGGCTAACAACTTTAAACTTTTCTCATCAGGTAAAAGCAATGGTGAGCTGGGACATGTCTGTGAGCACGTCCAGCACAGATATCTTGGTTAAACTACAAGGACATAGAATGTACCATGTGCCTGTAAGCACGGCATGTCTAACAGCTGTGTGGGACAGGGCTTAGCAAAGAGTTATTAGCACACTTATGATTTTTTATTTAACAAGAAAGGAAACTTTTAAGAGGGACTTTTCTACTTCCCACACAATCCTAGCACTTGGGAAGACCAAGGCAGGAACATCACTTGAGTCCAGGAGTTGGAGAACAGCCTGGGCAACATGGCAAAACCGCATCTCTCCAAAGAATACAAAAAAATTAGCCAGGCATGGTGGTGTGTACCTGTGGTCGCAGCTACTAGGGAGGCTGAGGTGGGAGGATCATTTGAGCCCAGGAAAATGAGGCTGCAGTGAGCCCTGAATACACCACTGCACTCCAGCCTGGGCGACGGAATGAAACTCTGTCTTAAAAATAAATAAAGAGGCAAGACCAGGACTTGAATCCAAATCTGTGTCACTTCAGAGGCCCTGAGTGCCCTTTCATCCAGACCAGTGGTTCCCCCGCGGCTGCCCATGAGTCCCTGAAAACATCTCACCATCCGTGCCCTACCTTCAGGTACTCTGCTACAATCTAAGGTGAGTGCCCATGCATGGAGGCCCCAGGCGTTCTGCCTCAGCTAAATCAATAGCACTAGTAAAAGCAGAAGTAGTAACAATAGTAATAGTAGTAACTGTAACGGCAGTAGCAGCAGTAACTGTAGCAGTGATGGTAGTAACAGTAATGGCAGTAATGGCAGTAACCGTGGCAATGGTGGTAGTAACAGTAATGGCAGTAGTGGCAGTAACCGTGGCAATGGTGGTAGTAACAGTAATGGCAGTAGTGGCAGTAACCCTGGCAGCGGTGGTAGTAATGGCAGTAGCAGCTGTAACCGTAGCAGTGGTGGTAGTAACAGTAATGGCAGTAATGGCAGTAACTGTAGCAGTGGTGGTAGTAACAGTAATGGCAGTAGTGGCAGTAACCCTGGCAGTGGTGGTAGTAATGGCAGTAGCAGCCGTAACCATAGCAGTGGTGGTAGTAACAGTAATGGCAGTAGTGGCAGTAACCCTGGCCGCGGTGGTAGTGACGGCAGTAGTGGCAGTAACTGTGGCAGTGGTGGTAGTAACAGTAATGGCAGTAGTGGCAGTAACCGTGGCAGTGGTGGTAGTAACAGTGACGGCAGTAGTGGCAGTAACCGTGGCAGTGGTGGTAGTAACAGTAACGGCAGTAGCGGTGGTAACCGTGGCAGTGGTGGTAGTAACAGTAATGGCAGTAACCGTGGCAGTGGTGGTAGTAACAG
>PVKV010005949.1:93766-109992 GCA_004027835.1 Alouatta palliata | reverse complement strand
GAAACCCCGTCTCTACTAAAAATACAAAAATTAGCTGGGCGTGGTGGCGTGCGCCTGTAGTCCCAGCTACTCAGGAGGCTGAGGCAGGAGAATTGCTTGAACCCAGGAGGCGGAGGTTGCGGTGAGCCGAGATCGCGCCATTGCACTCCAGTCTGGGCAACAAGAGCGAAACTCCGTCTCAAAAAAAAAAAAAAAAAAACAGAAAGGTGGGAGAAACGCTCCCAGGACGCTCCGCAACCAATCTCAGCGAAAGAAACACAAATGTTTTGGCTGGAAAGTAACAGCAACAGAGAGACCATGGAGAAAACTTGCCATCTTCCTAATGGTAAATAAGGCAGGCATCCTACTATGAGTATGAGGTCATTTTCAACCATCTTATTACAGGATTCAAAAGGTTTTTGTCAGGAAAAGGGGCCTCAAGGGAACTATGTATCAGGCATGAAGGGATCTGCTGTTCTAAACTGGCTCAAGTGCTGTAAGTAAATAATCCTTTAGTTCAGCAGTCCCCAACATTTTTGGCACCAGGGACTGGTTTTCATGTAAGACAATTTTTCCACAGATGGGTGTGGGGTGAGTGGGGGGGATGGTTTTGGGATAAAACTGCTCCATTTCAGATCATCAGGCATTAGATTCTCATAAGGAGCTGCAACCTAGATCCCTCACATGCACAGTTCACAATAGAGTTCGTGCTCCTATGAGAACTGAATGCCTTCTCTGAACTGACAGGAGGCAGAGCTCAGGCTGTCATGCTCACCTACTGGCTGCTCACCTCCTGGTGTGTGGCCCAGTTCCTAATGGACCATGAACTGGTACTAGTCCATGGCCTGGGGGTTGGGGATCCCTGCTTTAGTTCAATTACAAGTGCATGAAGTATTTTTTCTACTTTTGTGTTTCTTAAAGTGTCTAGTGAATGAATTTGTTAAGTATTCGTATTAATAATACAACTGTTGTTATAGTGAAAAAAATGTAAATCAAAATTTGAATCTCCACGAGGAAGGAGACATTACCAGAAGTGTAGGAGAGTATGCAAGAGTCCACAGAAAATGAATAAGAAGCTTTGTTTTTTTGCAATTTCCTTCTCAAACTCATCTTAACACCACATTAAGTGGTGGATGCATGTTATTTTACACGTGTTTGATTTTGTAAAAGGAATGAATGGTTAAAACAACAAACATCTAAGCATCTTGTTGCGATGGCAATTCTCTGAATATGTAGAACTAGGCCTGGGGAATGCAATAAAGGAAAGAACTAACAGTTTATCAAAGAGAAGAAAATGAAAAGAAATGAGAGAAGAACAAAGCATTTGGATGGAAGAGAGGAACAAGGAGACAGGAGAACTCATCAGGAAGGTGTGAGGCAAACCGCAAACATTTCCCATTGCAGCAGTGACTCCAGAACGAGAGAGAGAGATATTCCATTATCCAGCAAATATCGACCAAAAACCTATGTAATAACATCAGTGCTGTGCTGGTATTATACAATGGTGGCCAAACCAGATGTGATCATTATTCACAGCCACAAGACAACCATCAATTAAATAGAACTCTGTTGGACACAACAACAGAGCCCTTTGACAGGGCATGGATTAAGAAAATCTATGTGGCTAGAAGCATATAGTTCCCTAGCAGAAAAATTATAAAGGCAAGTACTCATTCAATTCACTTAGCAAACATGTATTGGGACCCACTTGTGCCAGGCACTGAGGATAGAGCTGAGCCTGCCCTGAGTCCTGTTCTGTTGTAGGTATAAGGGTAGAGACAGGCAGCACACAACAAATAAACACATTTGTGGGAACAAGCGTTAGGGAGAAATACAGAGCAGGGCAAGGGAGAGTGAGAACTCGGATTCACTTTCATTGTTTTGCTTCTGATATTTTCAAAAGGTTGATGAAGTAAGGCCTGTGATGAGGTGACATGTGAAGGCTGACTTGAAGGAAGGGAGACCAGGAGCCAACTGAGTATCTAGGAAAAGGGGGAACATGTGTAAGGGCCCTGGGGCGGGAGTGTGCTTGGAATTTGGAAGGAGCTAGCTAGGCAGCTGGAGAAGCAGAACAAGGGAAATGACATGTGAGAGAAAAGAGAGAAGAATGCAGAGATGAGGGGACAGGAAGGAGGGGAGAGGACAGCGGAGAGCAGGGGAGGAAGGGCGGCAGGTGAGAGAAGGGCGCAGAGAGATAAGGAGAGGAAGGAGGGGAAGGAGGGGAAGGAGGGGAGAGGAGGGCTGACAGGACGGAAGGAGGGGTGAGAGAAGAGAAGAGAGGAAGAGAGGAGGCAGGAGGGGAAAGAGGAAGGGAGGCAGAGAGGGAAGTCGCAGGGCGCCTGGGACCACTGTAATGTCTAGGGCTTTTGCTGTTGGTGAGATGGCTTTGAGCAGAGGTGGGGCATGATTTGACTTACATTTTAGGGGAACCAGGATTCTTCTATGGACAAGTTTGGGGTATGCCCTTTTTGGGGAAAGATTCAGAGCCACTGTAAAAAATTTGGACTCATGGGTCAAAGGCAGCCCTTCAAAAAGAGGGAAAAGGGGAACTTCCATCTCTTCTCTATAAACTGAGAACTTGAGAAGACAGGACAAAGGTTACTAGGAATGGGAAGAAGAAGGTGAACACATTTGACTGTAACTGTTGTCTACTACAGAGTTACATAGTGTGGACCTGGGAAAACAGATTTCCTCAAATCGATCTCATCTGAGAAGCATGACACTTGTCGGGGACTGCTCATGAGAGGTGGAGGGGACAGAGAGTATTAAGCAGTGGGGCTGGCTGTGACCACCTGCATCAAAGAGCTGGCTCTACTCTTCTAGGACTGTGGCCTCAGGCAGGTAAGAAAACCACTTGGGGTCTCAGTTTCCTCATCTGTAAAATGAGGGTAACAGGTTCCTTCTCATGGGCTTGCTGAGAGAATTGAGTGAGATAATGTTTGCAAAGCACACGACCTGGTACGTGGTAAGTGCTCAAATGCGACAGCTAAACACTATTATTATCACTGACTCTCTGGAGCAAGCAATATTCTATCCTGAGGTACTTTTCTGTCATTTCTTAATAGTAATATTTAGCATCTAACTGGCATTTATTCTCTGCCAAGCCCTGTTTTCAAGTGCTTTTCATGTATTAGCTCATATATTCTTCATTAGTTTTAGTTTTTGATTTTTTTTAAAGAGACGGGGGTCTTGCTACATTGCCCAGGCTGCCCTTGAACCCCTAGGCTCAAGTGATCCTCCTGCCTTAGCCTCCAGAGTAGCTGGGATTACAGGTGTATGCCAACATGCCCAGCATATATTAGCTCATGTACTATTAAAACAATCCAATGTGGTAGGTATTATTACTCTCTTTCTGCAAATGAGGAGGCTGAGGCACAGAGAGGGTAAACAAGTCATTCAAGGGCACACAGCTACTGAAGGGCAGAGCTGGGAATAGAACTCAGTCAAAAGTTTCAGTCAATCCTCACTCTTATTAAATGCTGTACTAGACTTCCTCTCTGCTGATTCAGTGCTCATAGTTCTTCATCAAAGACAGGAAACAAGCCGGGTATTGTGGCAGGCACCTGTCGTCCCATCCACTCAGGAGGCTGAGGTGGGAGGATAGCTTGAGCCTAGGACTTCAAGTCTAGCCTGAGCAACATAGCAAGACCCTGTTTCTAAAATCAAACAAACAAAAAACAACTGATAGATAACAATTTTCATCTTGAGTCATGTACAGGATTTTCTGTGTTTGATTTCCTAGTACTCAGCAGATGGAGAAAATGGCTTTGGAACCAGATCAGTGGGGGTAGAGATATAACATCCATCAGGGCAGCTCACCAAGCTGCTCTGGGCCTTGGTATTTGTCCATGAAGTGGGGATGATGAGATATATAAGAGACAAGTGTTCAGTAAGTGCAAGCTACTATTGCCAACGGTGATAATCCTACACTTTGTTCAGTAAAAATACTACCCAAGAGTAGACCCTCTCTTTTTAACAACTTTGTTATCTCTTTGGTCAAGGTGGTAATTTTCACCCCTGAATTTCTAAAAGTCATTTGCCTTGTGGTGACTGTGACTGATCACCAGAAAAGACTGTGGTATTCCTTTCTCTGAAATCTTTGGGGAGCAGATATATGCCTATATGCCTGCCGAACACAACCTGCCAGTTCCTTTCTAGAGAGGGCAGACTGGGCTGCAGAAGCTTTAGGAGCAGTTCAAGACCACATGTTTTACAGTTTTCACTTCTTTGAACTGAAACCACCAAGGCATAGGATCAGGAGGACATGAAGGTGGAGAGGGGAAGACATCACCATTTTTTCTCTATGCTCCTCTTTCCTAAAAAAGGTCGATCCTGAACATATTTATCCCCAGCATTTTATTTTCTTCTCCTTGTCCCAAACCAGATGAAGAGAGAGCTTTTAACAAACTCTCTCTGGCAAAAGAGGTTCTTCAGGTCTTCCTAAGTAGTAGTGGTGGTGGTAGTAGGAGTAGTAGTAATAATAATAATAAAATAATAATGATAATAAAAGTCTATCCCTAGTCTAGCGATAGGGCAGAGCTCTTGTGATTTAGGCTAGGGTCTACACCAAGAGAACAAGGAATGCTGGGTTGGACATGAGGTTACACAAGGAGGCAGAGTAGCAGAAGAACTGCGAGCACAGACTGTGAGTCCAGCAGTATTGGTTCACATTCTGGCTCTGCCATTTACTCCCTTCGTCACCTTGCCTTGGTGGGGCAAGCCATAGCCTCTTTACATGTCAGTATCCTCTGAATGATGGAGTAGGGCTCGTGGAAGGATTAAATGAGATGGTTAATATAAAGCACTCAGCATAGTTTCTGGCCTACAGTAAGCACTCTGCAAATGTTAGTTGGTAATATCATTATGAGACAAATTGATAGGAGAAGATATTTCTCAGTGCAAAAGGGCAGCATCCTGCATCCTTGTTTTAGGTTCACGAAGATGTACCCCTGAGCAAATACAAAGGCTTGTTTAGAGACAATGTTAAAATCAATATAGGACACTGAATTTATTACAAAGATCAATTCAGACAGCCATTCTGTGATCTCAAAGACCAATAATTATAGTTCCTCAAGGCTTTTCATAAAGGAAAGAAAACATTTAGTCTAACCATTCATCTGCCTTAAGCAGATTCCTTCTTTTCATGAACAATGTCCTGTTCATAGTTTTGTGTCCCTGTAAAGGCACTGCTCAGTTTTATTTGGACTAAATCTGCACCAGGCAGGCCAACTTTGTCCCCTCTACACAATGTGGTCTGTCCAGAGCACACCAATGAACAATCAACAGTGGAACCAATAAGCAATGTATGTCCCTGAAACAGACTGGATGAGATCAAAGGTACTTTCAAGTTCTTTGGTATTTCTCCTATTGAGAGGTGGAGTCTAATTTCATCCCCATGAGTTTGGGCTGGCCTTAGTGACTGCTTCACTGACAGAATGCAGTACAAGTGACATCCTGGGATTTCCCAGGGCTGGGTCATATAAAGCCTTGCATTTTCTGCCTGGGCTTTCTAGAAGGTTTGCTCTTGGAACCCTTAACTACCATATAAAACAAGTCTATCCACATGGAAAGGTCCTGAGATCACTTGGGGAGTCAGGGGACCCAGCTGGGCCCAGCTTTTCTATGTGTCTTCCTATGTAGGTATGAAGAGTGAGTGAGGTCCTTTCAGACCTTCTAACCTACCCATCCACCAGGTGAATCTCACCAAACGACCTCCAATGATGCCACATGGAACAGAAGACTCACCCAGGTGATCCCTGCTCAAATTCTTAATCCACAAAATTATGAGTAATAATAAGATGGTGGCTGTTTTAAGCCACTAAGTCTTGGGGTGCTTTGTTGCACATCAACAAATAATGAAACACAAAACACTGCTGGACCCTTGTGACTCAGGCTTCAGAGGCTGAACTAACCACCAATGAAGGCTTTTGGCAAGGGATCAATCGCTGGATTTTGGACAACAACGACACCTGAGTGGTACAGATGAGACAAAGGGGAATGTGTTTCCGTAGGCCATCTGTCCTAGACGATGTTTTCAAATGCATTTGAATAGTTTCCTTTTGAACGTACACCATTTGCCAGTAATGCCAATGCACTACCCCGCCAGGTGAACACCAGTGACATGAGCGAACTGTTCTGTAGTGCTACAAGGCAGCTACCTACTGACTGCAGCGTTCATGCCATCAACTTGATGATGTAACTAGCACACTCTATGTTGTTAAAAGGTGGCAGTTTGGCACAAGGACATGGGAATTCAAGTGATTAGATGCAAACTAAAAGAGAGATGACTATTTCTGAGAGCTGTGGGTTAATTTTTTGGCTGTTCTCAGAATGGAAAATGATTGTGAATTTTGGGGGAAAAATACCAGAGCAATCTGCTTTCTTGGCCGCGTGCTATGGAGCAATTTTAAAGCACTGAAGTGCTTTCCATATTTTCTAATCACTCAAGTCCAGAGCTGATTATGGCTCTCAGCATCTCTCAGATTCACACCACTGGAGCCTCCCACATCTTTCAGGGAGAGGTTTCACCTTGAAAGCAGGTGCCCGGATTCAGAAGGCACATCTTGCTACAGCAGGAACAAACAGTTTAATTGTAGCACAGCTCCGCATGGGCCAGGTGTTTTGGAAAATCACTTGATGGCCCAACTCTGAGGCAAACTAGATTCACTTTCTCTTCTCTCACAGAAACAAAACATAACCTCTTCTCCAAACAGAAAAAAATAGAAACAAGCCCTACCAGAAACTGAATTCTTCCAAACATAACCCAAAAACATTTAGATTGTTGAGACCTGTGGGCAAGAATATGCCTGTACTCACAGGCATGCACATACACACACAGTTGTATATGATAGAACATATCTAGAAGGAGCTCCATGAAACTAGGAACTGTGGTTTCCTCTGTGGAGAACTGGGGGAACTGAAGAAAATTAGAGCATCGGTGAAAGAAGAAGACATTTTTTTTTCCCACCTTAGTCTTTGGAATATTTTGAATTTTAAAAAAATGATGTATTGTGTTACTTTTCAAAATAATGAAACAGAATAATTCCAAACCTGTGTATGGTAATTAAGATGTGCTAGGGAGTATATTTAATGCTTTATGTATATTCACTTTTTAATCCTTACAATAACCCGAAATGCCGACATCATTATATATGTTCCTGATTTTACAGATGAGGAAACTGAGATATGAAAAGGTGAGGTGACTTGTCCAAGGTCACACGGCTAGCAAATGCAGAACTGGGATCTGGACCCAGAGTCTGGTTCTGGAGTCTGTCCTCTTAATTGCTACAGAATACTGCCTTACCCCCAATAAACATACTCAGGCCCTTGATCGTAACTGAGTTAGAGTACATAAAATCATTCCTTTCTTCTCTCACATGGTCAATATCATGACTTTGACCAAGTTGCTTAATCTCTCTGAGCCTTAGCTGCTAGTATGTACCAGGTATTCTTCTAGGCTTTGTGGATATCTAGTGAATAAAATAGAGTCCCTGCTCTCAAGAAACTTCCTGTATTCTGGCAGAAACAGGCAATAAATAAGCAATCACAGAAATCATAATGTAAGCAATAAAGAAAAATTAAGGGGTGCATTGACAAATGAGGATTGGGAACCCTGATTTATGCTGAATAGTCAGGAAGTGACATTTACACAGAGTGCTGAAAAACAGGCAGGAGTAAAGCAGGGGAAAATGGAAAGGGGTGGGGGAAAGGAAAAATGTTATAGTGGAGAGAACAGCCTATGCAAAAACCTGGGGCAGGGAAGAGGTGTCTGTCTGATGACAGAAAGTTCTGTGTGGCTAAAACCGAGTGAAATTGAGTTTGGAGCAAGAGGCAGATCACATAGACCAGCGGTCCCCAAGCTTTTTTGCATGGGTTTTGTGGAAGACAATTTTTCCATGGCCGGGTCAAGGAGGATGGTTTAGGGATGAAACTGTTCCCACCTCGGATCATCAGGCATTAAATTCTAATAAGGAGTGCACAACCTAGGTCTCTGTCATGCGCAGTTCACAATAAGGTTCTCCCTCCTATGAAAATCTAATGCCAATGCTGATTTGACAGGAGGCGGAGCTCAGATGGTAGTAAGGTAATGCTTGCTTCCCTGCAGATGCTCACCTCCTGCTGGTACCAGTCCAGGGCCTGGGGGTTGGGAAGCCCTGATGGAGACCACAATTTGGCTCACCTCCCACCCTCCAACTGCCATCTAACATGTTAGAATTGTGCATCCTATCAGCAACATTTTTAAATGTACATAAATAGGCACCTATATTCATATTTATATTCATATCGATTATATATAGATACACATACTAAAATATGAACAGAAAGATTTTCAAAAATAGAAGCTAAGAAGAATAACAAAGTAAATGATGAAGGTGCTGATATTTTCTTCTTGCCTCCCAGAGGATTGTCTTGCACATCTCCTGAGCTACCTCATCTCCACCCTGGGACTATAGCTCTAATCCAGAAATCAGCACGGCCAGTGTTAAATGAGATTCAAAGAAACAGAATCTCTTATCATGAAACCCTGAGAACTCTCCTGACTTTAAGGGGGGCTCCTTTTGCACAAACTACTGGTTGTGCAAGGATTTCACATTTTCCTAAGAGCTCTAGGAAGCCACTGAAGGTTATAAGTAGAAATGACATAACTTGATCTACTTTTTAAGAAGATTACTTGGGCTGCTATGTGGAATAGGCAGTGGCAATGGAAGAACGGAAAGATCAGCTAGGAAGCTACTGCAGGAACGCAGGCAAGCGATGGAGATGATTTGGAACAAAGAGCTGCAGGAGGGAGAGCAGTAGATACATTTGAGATCTATGTTAGTGGTGCTATATTTTGTGAAAGGAGAATAATAATGTTAGCTACAAAGTGTTACTGTGAACACAAGTTTACAGGTGCAAAAATGCTTTGTCAACTGTAAGGTACCAAAGATAACTATTAATATAACTATAGATGATGAAATCAAATACTAGAGAGAGCCTAACTTGCCCAAAGTCACACAACTGCTTAGTGGTGGGGAGGAAGGAGTTAAAGCAATTGGCCTGCAAACCCTTTACTCCCATCTCTGGGGGGTAGGGGGGTGTGTATCCCAGGGGAAAGAAAAAAAGGCTGGTGACCAGGTCTGATCTCCTTGTCAAACAGATCTCTTAGTGGATAGAGTAATGATATTTAGGATGTTCCTGGCTAAGAATTACCTCTAGTAAATATATCCCAGGACCTGTGAAGCAAGGCTCCTTGGAGAATATCGCATCAGCTATACAACTCTGTGTGGTATAATAGGGAGATGTTTTGTGATTGAAATGCTCCATGCTCTGCAGGGAGAGGTGACCCTGTGTTCCTTACGTATTATTCTGAGTGAGATGTGTGTCCAGTGAAGGAATATAAGTCCTTGGGAGCCATGCTTGGGTCTCAGATTTTTTTTTTTTTTACCTCATATGAATTTCTTGATTGCCTATATTCTTGAAATTATTTAGCAAAGCTTGATATTGGGTAAGATCTCTGACTCATATTACATGATTTGACAATCAGATCCCCTGGCTTCATTCAGTGGCACGTATCTGTTTCCCAGGCTATATTAGCTCCACTGTAACATCGAGACCAATTATAAAGTCCAGGGATGAAGGGAGAACACACTTGGTTATATTTGAACCCCTTACTAGAGGCAAAACTAATGTTTACTTGACACATCAGATATCTATCTACTTGAAAATAATTTTGGGGAATATTTATGCAATTGAAGAAACACGATGTATTTGGCTTCATTGTGCCTGAGTAACACTGGAAGTATACAATAATGGGTTGTTTGTGATGGTTCATGTGATTACACTGGGAGACGAGCCAGGCTTTTTGTGTCTCCAATGACAGCTTCTAAGCAGTTCTCTGAGAGAGGGCTTTCTGGATGCATAGATGCTCACCTCTCACCCTCCAATTGCCAAAAAATCAGTACAGTCTCAACGTTCTACCATGAATATCATTCCCCAAACCAATCATGGCCCTCCTAAATCAAGAGTTCCTTTTCTCTCTTTTTTAAGGTGCGCAACTTAGCTTCACACACAAATTTGGTTTTGAAACTTAGAAATGATGACAAAAGACAACTGTTACTTTAGCTGGAAGGGAGGGAAACTTTTGTGTCCTCTCTGCTTCATAACAAACTATATTTACGCTGGAGGCATCAAAAGGTAGAATCAGCACGTGGACCTCACATCCTACTCCTGGTACAAAAACCACTGATCATGAACTGAGCTGTTGCAGATAAAGCACGTCAAAGGGCCAGCGCTGCTTCTGGCAGACGCTAAGCAAGAGGAGGCTGGGAGGCGTGCATGACGACAGCACAAACATGTTTTATGTAGAGAAGCCTTTTGACATCCTTTCCGCCTCCGAACACGCTCCCAAACCAAAGCCTGATGCTTACCTTCAGCGAGTGGGTCAAGGGTGTGTATCATGAGCTGAAAGATGCTATTCCTCATGAGACTGTTGTGGAGGGAGGCAGAGCTTCCACCTCGCTGGAGACGCGGCTTAGCCTGAGCAGAGAAACCAAAGAAGTGGTTAGTCTCAGAAATGAAAGGCAAGTGCATTATAGACAAGATCCTCACCTAGTCTGGTGGCCACTCGTTTCTGTCACATGATCACACACTATTAAGCCAAAGATTTTCAAAGCACATTTCAAAGCCCCTGAGGGAATGGCAGTCCCACATTCTTTCCTACTAAATGAATGCATTGCTCCTCTTTTTAAAAAGAGCTTTGTAAATGCCAGGCAATGTGTTATATGCTTCACATCTGTTCATTTATCTCATTGGCAAAATGAACCCTATGAAGTAAATGCTATTATTCTTGTTAGATACATGACGACATTTCATCTCAGAGAAGTGCAATGAGGTGTCCAAGTCATACTGACAAGAAGTGGAGGCTGGAAGGATGGATCCCAGGTCTGCTTTTCTCCAAGACTGCTCTCTAAACCAGTGGGTGGTCGCTAACATTTTTGAAGTGTGCATCCTATCAGTAAAATGTTCAAATGTATATAAATAGGCATCTATGCCCATATCTACATAGACACACACACTAAAATACAGACATATAAAACATTTTCAGAAACAGAAATTAAGAAGACTAACACAGTAAATGACAGAGGTGCTAATATTTTCTCCTTGCTTTCCAAAGGTTCGTCTTGCACATCTCCTGCGCTACCTCGTCTCTGCCCTGGGACTACAGCTCTGATCCAGAAAGCAGCATGGCCTGTGTGCACTGAGACTCAAGGAGACAGAACCTGCTATCATGAAACCATGAGACCTCTCCTGACTTTGAGGGGGGCTCCTTTTGCACAAACTGCTAGTTGTGATCCTTTGGCCAAATAAATGATACGTGAGAAGGGAGAATGAGTATTTAGAGATAAGGTTGCCAACAAACTCTTTTTCTTCTATCTTCAAAAGCAAACAACTATAAACTCCCAATTCCTCTGTATTTTGACAGGTTTTTATCCTGAATAGGATCTGCCGCCTCCCCACGGTTGATTTTGTGCTGATCATCACAAGCGGAAGATGCTCTGAGGCAGCGAAGCTTTATAGACAGACAGATTTAAGGAGTTGAAAGGTATTGTAATGTAAGGGAATTAATTTCGTATTGAACTTTCAGTGTAAAAGCTTGACATGTAAATTTTCTTAGGCAGGTAAAAATAAAATACTATTCTCTGTCATGTCTTTTAAACTTCTACATAACAGGGTTGCCAAAAATATTCTATCATACTCCAGACCCACAAGGGGGCTTGCCCAAAAATGCCCCATAAGAGACTCCATGATCAAATACATATTTAATATATATTGGAAAGTGCTATATCCTAGACCAACTCACCTTAGGGTTTCAAACTATACATTAGACCAGTAAGTCTAATACTACAGAAATATGTTTAACTTGATTAACTTGGGCAGTGTTTTCAAACTATTACCCATAGGCTCTCATTTTGTAAAATACTTGTTAATAATCATGTTCCACACATTTGGAGACAATCATGAAACCCGTAGAAAGTATGGGTAAAATCTCACTCTGAGGTAACCGAAGAAATCTGGCTTCCTTAGAGTGATTTATTATAATATTCTATTGGAAATCATATTGCCAATTCAATAGGGTTGGAAAAGAATCAGTGGGGATTATTGCTGTCTCAATGGTGAACCAGATTATAGCTCCTCAGTAGAAGAGATTGAGTCTGTACCCTGTTTCTGGTACTGGATCAGGTATATTCCATGGGCTCTCAGTGAATGTTATGTCTTTGCTCTGAGCATTACAAGAGGAAAAACAGGGTCATATGTATCTTTATTATGAATTGTTTTAGCCTTGAAAATCTTAAACATTTCTGAGTGCATTGTGTTATTATAAAGGATTCAGATGATTACATTTCAAAATATTTTAGGAGCAAGCTTAGGAGACCTGAATAGAATGGAAATATAATCACTGTTTGATGGTTGAACACAAAACTTCTGAAGGTTGTTTCTTTGCCATGCTGCAAAATTTGAATTGTGATGTGTTAATTAAACAGGAACTAAAAATATGTTTATCAGTAATAATTTGTCATAACCTCTATTATCCTTATTCTTGGAAACTGGAAGAACTCCACTGTGGAGATCTTCATCCGAAAAAGATTATATCTAGAGAAGTACTGAAAGCATTCTTTTGGGAAGTAAGTATATATATTAAGTATATAGGTCTCATGCAGCATTTCTTTTGATGAGACCAAAAGAAATTTCCACAGGATGTGCACGCAGATACACAAAGAAAACAGATACTGAGCATTAGATCCACACCACCCCCAAAGACTACTTCAAAATCCCTTGGAATGCAATTTGGAAATATTTCATTCTTCCAACTCCTAAGAAAGTTCATACCAAATGGGATAGGAAATTCAAATTTTTGAAACCTAGTCCCAGAAAACATGCGTCAGTGAATGTCAGAATTCAGTCATCACTAACTGTAGCATGGAGTGGAAGTACACACCAGGGGTTAGGCTATTTAAGTTTTCCAAGGGAAAGAGTGATTATTTGAGCACACAAACCCCTCTTACTCCCACCCCGCCCCCCACTCTCCACAGGCACACGAGCAAGTACAGACAAAGCCACTGCTTCCTACCGGTACAGTCGGTTCATCCTTGTCCCTGGCTGCGGATGGCTGCATAAGAGGAAAAGGCAAAGACAAAAGACAAAGAAATAAATAAATGAGGAATCACATATGACATTTACATTTAATAACAAGCATCAGTATAGGGGAAGATTTCGTTCTTTCTGGTCCTGGGATGAGTTAAGCCAAAACAGGGGACTGAGGATATCTATTTCTAGCTAATATATAATGGTTTATTTAGGTACATGATTCATTCTTCTGAAAGGTCAAAGTTGAATGGCCAACCTGAATGCCCAGCAATACAGAACAGTTAAGCCAACTGTGGCCCAGCCATGCAGTGGAGTACCATGTGATCATTGAAATGAATGAGGTAATTCACATGTACTTATATGGAAAATATCTAAGATATATTGATAACCAAAAACATTAAACATTTACAAATATTTATTATTGTTTCATTTCATAAAGAAAAATAAATTACTAATACTTAAGTGCCTGTAAAGAAAAACAATTCTCCAAGAATGATACCAAATTGTTATTACTGGGAGATGGGATTGCAAAGAAATGTCATTTTCTGTATGTTTCGGAGGAAGTCAGCACTCATTGCTCTATGCATTATGAATAAAATAAAGCTCACAGAAGTTAGGCCACTGAATTAAAGATTAGGGTTATCCTACAGGGAAATCAGATAACCCATCTTTTCTTCTGTTCCCACCACCTCAAGTTTTCCATTCTAAAAACAGAAGTCTCTGTTCAGTTGGAAAATGTGGATTAGAACACAAGGGCACATAAAGGCCTGGCAACCTGCTGGTAGTGAATACAACGTAGACAAGGGGGCAGCAGAATTCTACCCAGGTGACCTACCTGGACAGCTTTTACTTTCTCAACTCAATAGGAACTCTCCTTCTTTGCCAGAATCAGGCACTACCCTGGGATCTCTCCGACTTTGAGATACAGGTGCCGGATGAATAGGTCCTCATGCTTAGACACTACCTTCATCACTTCACCTCAACTACAGGTGCAGACAGCAAGAACAAACTGGAACCCTTCCCCTGTCTTGCCTTCTGGTCCTCCCCATTACGGTCTGAGCAGATGTCTTCAGAAATAATTACACACTTAGAGAAGAGTAGCCAGATGCAGAGCTGTTTTAAAACCTTCACATGTTCTAGGCTTTCTCTTTTAGGGTCTACCACACATGTCATGTAAAGATATTAAGATCTCCCCATACCCCATTTAAAATACACAGTTCACCTAAAATATACAGTTCTGTGTAAAAAAAAAATAGAAGGGGTTCTTATAATTTTGAATTTCAAATTATTGGCTATGTGCCATTCATTTAATTTAGTATTAGCATGCTCAAAATCTTACAAAGTGAAAGATTGAATCTACAATCTGTTTTCACTTGTAATGGATTTTTAAGAAGATGCAATTTAATACATAATGAGGCTGATGTTAAATATTTTGTGGATATTCAATTAGACATTTAATAATTTTGATTTTTGTAGATACCTTTTTGGATTCTGGAGTCAATACCAATGTGTTTTTCTCCCCTCTGGTTCCAAGCATTTTTATAGGCTCTTGAAGAACTTGCAAGTCTCAGACACAGACAAAAGGGTTCTGGGTTGGTGGTAATTTCTGAGCACAGCCTGTGGGCATCGCTAAATTTGCCATACCTCTTGGGTTGGAGGCTCTCTCTCAGTGACTTTTCTAAAAATGCTAATAGGGAAATATCCTAATGCCCTAGTTCTCAAGAGCCTGTTGTGGAACTGGAGTGGACAGGAAACTGTCCTTTGAGTTCCCACTTTCCTCTGAAATCCTTTTCCTCTCTGGCAGGTCCTCTCCTTTTCTTTCCTTCCACATCAGACAGCTCAACAAATGGCCTCACATTGTACAGAGCAATCCCTGAGGGAAATTTTCCAGGGCAGTAAGCTCAGCCTGCAGATATACATTGAGATGAACTGTCAGAGCACTCCTCATCAGTTAGCAAATTTACACCTTGTGGCTAAATGGGAGGCCAATAATTATGAGCTGGAATTGATACCACAGTGATAGCACAGAACATCAAGGGACAGGATGAAGTGGGGAGAGAAAAGGGTGGGCTTTATAAGGGCAGAAACATCACCAGCTGAGAGTTTGAATTTTAAAAAATATATCTAAGTAAATTATTTAAGGAAAGAAAAAAAAATCCAAACCTGTTTTTTGGTCTGAAAGGAAGAAAAAAAAAATCTACTCTATTGAATTCCTTTTTCTCTCACAAGCAAGGAGGATCATAATACATAAAAAGTGGAAGTAAAATGCCTTGTACATAGATTCTACAAAGAAAAAACTGAGTGCAGAGAAAGGTCTGAAATTCTTTACAAAATTTCTCACTGTTTAATGTCTGCAGTTGACATCATTAGTTTTCTTTCAAGTGTGACCTGCAGACATGAATTTACATCAGGGTATAATGGGTAAATTTAGGGATACACGCAAATGGCAGCGGAGGCCATTAAAACACCCCTCTACTTTCCTTTTATGTAGCCCTGTTGCAAAAAAGATAAGAAGTGTGACTATTATGGTAATTGCCCATTTCCAGGGGCTCACCCACATCTACTGATAATTCAAGGTTCACCTGACTTAGCCTTGCTCTAACTGCATCCCGAAGCAGTCATGACAAACGTGCAGCTGATTACATTACAAATTTAATTTTAAAGGGGTTTAATTACACTGGAAGTAACTAGTGAAGGTGACAAAGAAATGATTTTCATATGTATAGCTAGTGGGTTTTGGGTTGGCCTAGTGTTGTGAATTTATTTTTAGGGCCATTGAATAGCTGGCAAGTTTATTCTAACCCATGCGATGTTATAGAAGACGCCTTCTTCAAAAGAGGACTAACATGGCTTTAAGGATTAACCTTGGCATTCTTTTTTTTTTTTTTTTTTGAGATGGAGTTTAGCTCTTGTTACTCAGGCTGGAGTGCAATGGCACGACCTCGGCTCACTGCAACCTCCGCCTCCTGGGTTCAAGCAATTCTCCTGCCTCAGCCTCCCGAGCAGCTGGGACTACAGGCACGTGCCACCATGCCCAGCTAATTTTTGTATTTTTAGTAGAGACGGGGTTTCACCATGTTGACCAGGATGGTCTCGATCTCTTGACCTTGTGATCCACC